>PVKP010038456.1:0-20872 GCA_004027715.1 Plecturocebus donacophilus
GATGAAAGCCATGAGCATCTGTGTCTTTCTCCATAAAATCCTGCAGCCTGACTTGGAAAATGCTACGGCTTGCATCCTGGCCACAGCCTTGCCTTCCCAAGGCCAAACTCTGTCTTTCTCTGACCCAGAGATGGGTGCTTTCAGAGGTGGGAGATGAGAAGGGTTGTTCTGTGGAAGAACACCAACTCAGAGGCAGAAGACCTCAGTTTCAGCCCTGTTGATTCCATTTGCCCTGTGTGACCTTGAGGAGAGTCCCTCATTTCTCTGACCTGTACATTCTTCATTGAAAAAAGAAAGACGTGACTTGAGATAGTCTTGGAGGCCTTATTAGTTCCAGTTACCTGTGGCTCATAGTGGGGAGGCACTGGTAAAAGGCTTGGAGGACCTTGTCAGGAACAATTTCTCCACACTCTTGTATGCACCAAATCAACCCAATTGTTTGATAACCTCACTTGGTCTCTGAAACTTTTATGTAAAAAGACTTTTTAAAAAGCTTATACATTTATTCCTCCCCAGTTTCAGTCTCTGGGATCTGGCCTCTGTGCAGACATAAGGATATTGAAAGAAATGACGGCATCCACCAGCCCAACGTCCCGCTGGCACAGTCACCTGAAGCCTTGTGAAAGTCTCCGTTGCATCAGCCCCAGTATTAAAGCCTCAGTGTACCTCATGTTGCTAGGAGCGGTGCCATACCTCCCATCCCTGGACAGAGGGAGGGCTCCCAGAGAAATGAAGTGTGTGAGTCCCTGTGGCCTGGAAGAAGAGGAACTGAGGACGTAGTGCCAGGCACTGAGCACCCTGGGGCTTCCAGCTACAGAAATGGCACCTGAGGATGGAAGCTAGAGGCCAGGACCAGGTGGACAGCTCCTAATCAAGTAGCCAACAAACAACAACTTGGGCATGCTACATTAAAAATAAAAAGAAAAGACTGTTCAAGCAGGGCATAAGTAAGCTACAAGTCAGTTAAGGGAGAAGAGGAAAAAGCAGGTTGAAAATGGACAGTGGATGTAGGGCCTGGATCTTTTTCTTGCACTGCAGTGAAAGTGGCTTTGGAAGTTTTTACTCAGTTGCTGAGACATTTAAAGGGGAAATGCCAGAGTGGGCCCAGAGTCCATGAGCTGGTGCAAGATGTGCTTTTTATTTGTTTCTTTTATTTCCCAAAGAAGAGACCTCCATTTAGAGCCCCAGCCCCACTCTGTCAAGACATCCTGAAGCTCAGTCCCCAGGTCTGCAAAAGGCCTCCGCTCCCCAGAATGGCCATGCATTGGCCTCAGAGATGACACATACTCTAAGCCCATGTCAGAGTCAAAGCCAGCGTACCTCTGCCTGTGGACCAGGGGCCGGTCTCAGTGCATTCAGTGGCGTGAGAGCCCTGAGCAGCCGTCCTGGAGCCACTAGCTGAGCCCACAGAAACCCACCTCCTTCTCACTCACCCACTGTCACTCCAAAGAGCTGGGGAGTCTGTGCCCTGGCAGCAGGAAGAGAGGTCCAATGTTCTGGGGAGTCTGTGCCCTGGCAGCAGGAAGAGAGGTCCAATGTTATGTGTTTTTTAATGAACATTTTTGTTCTACATATTTATTTTTATATTTATTTATGCATGTATTTATTAATGGATTGGGAGACTGAGTCTCGTTCTGTTGCCCACACAGAGTGCAATGGCGCTATCTCGGCTCACCGCAACTTATGCCTCTCAGAGTCAAGCGATTCTTCTGCTTCAGATTCCCAAGTAGCTGGGACTATAGGCATGCGCCACTATGCCCAGCTAATTTTTATACTTTAGTAGATACAGGGTTTCACTAAATATTTGTCAGGCTGGGCTCAAACTCCTGACCTCAGGTGATCCAACTGCCTCGGCCTCCCAAAGTCCTGGGATTATGGGCATGAGCCACCATGACAGGCCTATTTATTTCTAATTAATAGACTTTTTTTTTTAAACTGAGTCTTGCTCTATCACCAGGCTGGAATGCGATGGCATGTTCTCAGCTCACTGCAGCCTCCACCTCCCAGGTTCAAGCAATTCTCTTGCCTCAGCCTCCTGAGTAGCTGGGACTACAGGCATGCGCCACCATGCCTGGCTAATTTTTGTATTTTTAGTTAGACGGGGTTTCACCATTTGGCCAGGATGGTCTCGATCTCTTGACCTCATGATTTGCCCGCCTTGGCCTCCCAAAGTGCTGGGATTACTGCCATGAGCCACCACTCCCGGCCAATTAATAGACTGTTTAAAGCAGTTTTGGGTTTAAAGAATAGTTGAATGGAAAATCCAAAAGCTCCCGTAGATCCCCGTACCCTCCTCACACATCTTCCCTATTTTTAACATCTTGCCCAAATGTGGTATGTTTGTAACAATTGGTGAGCCAATAATAAGATAATGTTATTAACTAAAAGTACATACTTCACATTAGGGTTACTCTTGGTATTATATACACTATGGATCTCGACAAATGTGTAATGACAGTGCCCATTATTACAGTTTTATATAGAATAGTTTCACTGCCCTAAAGGTCCTCTATGCGCCACCAACGCATCCCTCCTTTTGCCCCACTCCCACCAGTCCCCGGCACTCAGTGACCTGTCTTCACAGTTTTCTAGAGTTCCTTATAGTTGGAATCATATAGAATGTACCCTTTTCAGATTCGTTTTTTCGCTTAGCAATATGCATTTAAGGTTCCTCTGTCTTTTCATTATTCGATAGCTCATTTCTAAAAATCCACTGAAAATTTCATTGTCCCAGATGTACCACAGTTTGACAGACAACTTGGTGGCTTCCAAGTTTTGGCAATTATGATTAAAGCTGTTATAGGCATTCACATGCAGGCTTTATTGCATGCATAAGTTTTCAATTCATTTGCATAAATAGCTAGAGAACAATTGCTAGATTTATGGTAAGAGTATGTTTAATTAAAAAAAAAACTGCCAAATTGTCTCCAAAAGTAGCTGTACCAGTTTGCATTCCCACCGGAAATAAACAAGAGTTCCTGTTGCTCCACATCCTTGCCAATATTTGATGTTGTCAGAATTTGGGATTTTACCATCCTCATAAATGTATACTGGTATCTCATTCTTTTACTTTGCAATCCTCTGATGACATGATGTTGAGTATTTCTTCACAGGCTTATTTGCCACTTCATATCTTGTTTGGTGAGATGTCTGGTCTGATATTTTGCCCATTTTTTAATTGGGTTGTTGTTTTTTTTATTGTTGAGTTGTAAGAGTTCTTTTCAGATGCCAGTCCTTTATTAATAAGTGTTTTGCAAACATTGTTTCCCAGTCTGACTCATGTTTTTATTCTCTTAACAGTGTCTTTTACAGAGTCGAAGTATTTCATTATAATGCTGTCCAATTTGTCAATTTGTTCTTTCACAGATTATGCTTTTGGTATTGTAACTAAAATGTCATTGCCAGATCAAAGGTCACTTAGCTTATCTCCTATGTTATATTCTAGAAATGTTATAGTTTTGCATTTTACATTTAGGTCTATGATTAATTTGAGTTCATTGTGTGAAGGGTATAAGGTCTGTGTATTATTTTGCATATGGATGTCCAAAGTAGGCTGAGTATGTTTGTGTAGATCTATATCTGGCCTCTCTATTCTGTTCCATTGATCCATTTGTCTATTCTTTTGCCAGTAGGGCATTGTCTCATTTACTATAGCTTTACATTAAACATTAAAGTCAGGTAGGGTTAGTCCTCCAACTTTGTTCTCCCAGTGAATTTTTTTGTTTGTTTGTTTTTGGATTTTTCCTTTTCCAATAATCTTTAGATGCAGTTTTGTTAAAATAGCTACAGGATAACTTGCTGGGACTTTAATTGGGATTTCATTAAATCCATAGATCGAATAGAGAACTGACATCTTGATAATAATGTGTATTCCTGTCTATGTACATGGATTATCTATTTTATTTATATCTTCTTTGATTTCTTTCATGAGACTTTGGTAGTTTTCCTCATATGGATATTGTACATATTTTGTTACATTTTTTTTCCTAAGCATTTACTTTTTGCTGGTAATATAGCCAGCATTGAGATTTTAATTTTAAATTCTAGTCATTCATTACTCCTATATAAAAAAGCACAACCTTGTATTCTGAGACCTTGTCATAAGCACTTACTAGTTTCAAGAGTTTGTTGGTGGTGGTGGTTCTTTGGGACTTTCCACGTAGACAATCATGTCATCTGTGAGCAAAGACAATTTTATTTTTTTTCCCAATCTATGTACATTTTATTTCCCTTTCTTGTCTCATTGCATTAGCTCAAACTTCAGTACAATGTTAAATAGGACTGATAGGAGAGATATTCTTGCCTTCTTGATCTCACCATTCAGATGCTTCTCACCATGTTCTCGTCATGTTAGATGTAGCTGTTTCGTAGATGTTCTTTATCAAGTGAAGGAAGACTCCCCACTCTATTTCTTGTTCACTGAGAGTTTTTATCATGAAGATGTATTAGATTTTGTCAACTGCTTTTCCTGCATCTATTGACACATAATTTTTTTTTCTTTAAACTGTTGATATCTTGATTTATGTTAATTTAATTTCAACTCTTGAGCCACCCTTGTATGCCTGGGATAAATCCTACTTGGCCGTAGTATGCAATTCTTTCTCTGCATTGTTGGGATTCGTGTTTTATTGAGACTTTTTGCATGTGTATTTATGAGAAATGTAAGTTTGTATCGTTCCTTTAATGTAATGTCTATCTGGTTTAGGTATTCACATAATGCTAGTCTGATACACTGAGTATGAAGCACTCACTCTGCTTCTACTTTCTGAAAGAGATGATTAAGAATTGGAATAATTTCTTCCTTAAATGTTTTGTAGAATTCACCAGTAAAACCATGTGGGCCTTGTACCTTCTGTTTTGGAAGGTTATTATTTATTCAGTTTCTTTAATAGATAGGAGACCTATTCAAATCTATTTCTTCTGTTGTGAGTTTTGAAAAATTGTGTCTTTCAAAGAATTGGTCTATTTCACCTAGGTTACTGAATTTGTGAGTATAGAGTTGTCCTTATAAGATTCCTTCATTGTTATTTTAATGTCCATAAGATTAGTAGAGATTAGTTCTCTTTAATTTCTGATAGCAACCATTTGTGTCTTCTCTCTTTCTTTCTTAGTTAACCTGGTTAGTGGTTTCTCGGTTTTATTGAGCTTTTCAAAGGACCATCTTTTGGTTTTGTTAATACTCTCTGTTGATTTCCTGTTTTCAATTTCATTGATTTGTGCTCTACTTTTTATTATTTTTCTTATACATACTTTGAATTTAATTTTCTCTCCTTATTGTAGCTTTCCAAGGTAGAAAATTTAATTATTGATTTTTTCTTTTGTAATATATGCATCCAATGTTTAAAATAGTCCTCTAAGCACTGACTTAACTGTATCCTACCTATCTTGATGTTGTATTTTAGTTTTTCATTTATTTTGAAATATTTTAAAATTACTCGAGACTTTTTCTTCTACTCATGTATTATTTGGATATGTGTTATTTAATCTCCAAATATTTGTGGATTTTCTGGCTATTTTTCTGTTACCAACTTCAATTTTAATTTCATTAATGTCTTAGAGATGATCTAAGACATCTTGATATAATTTCTGTTATTTTAAATATGTAAAGGTATGTTTTATGTCCCTCAGTTCTTTCCATCTTGGTGACTATTCCATGTGGTCTTGAGAAGAATGTGCATTCTGCTTCTGTTGAATAAAGTATTCTACAAATATCAATTAGACTCAGTTGACTGATGGCACTGTTTAGTTCAACTATGTCCTTACTGATTTTCTGCCTGCTGGGTCTGTCAGTTACTGATAGAAGAGTGTTGAAATCTACAACTATAATAGTGGATTAACTACTTCTCCTTCAAGTTCTATCAATTTTTGCCTGTAAATTTTGACACTCTGTTGTTGGATACATACACTTTAAGGACTGCTGTGTCTCCTTGAAGAATTAACTCTTTTTTCCCTCTTTATCCCTGATAATTTTCCTTCCTCTGAAATCTGGTTTTTTTGAAATTAATATGGCTATTCCACCTTTCTTTTGATTGGTATTAGCGTGTTATCTATTTCTCCATCCATTTTTACTCTGTGTCTTTATATTTAAAACAGGCTTCTTGCAGACAAAATATAGATTGGATCTTTTTATCCACTCTTACAGCCTTTGTCTTTTAATTAGTATATTTAGAACACTGATATTTAAAATTATTATTGACATCTATTTTTTGTTGGTATCTATTATATTTGTTACTCTTTTCTATTTAATTCCTTTGTTCTATTTTTCTTTTCTTTTTTTCTTTTTTTGTGTTCCACTCATTTTCTGCCCTCTCTGGTTTTAAGTGAATATTTTGTATAATTCCATTTCTTTTTCTCTCTTAGCATACAAATTAGACTTCTATTTTTACTTTTTATGATGATGGTATATTTTTTATACTTTTCTTGAGTTTTTAATACACATTTATAACTAATTTTAGCCCTCTCTCTAATGGCACTATACCACTTAGCGAGTACTGCAAGTACCTTATTAACAGAGTACTTCCAATTCCTCCCCCTCCTCCCATCACTTATAACATTGCTGTCATTCCTTTCGCTTATCCATAAGCTATAATCATCACATACATTATGGCTATTATTATTTCAAATAAACTGTGCTGTGTTACTTTAAGAACAGAAAATAAAAAGATTTTATTTTACTTTCATTTATTCCTTCTCTTGTGCTCTTCTTTATTTATGTACATCCAATTTTCTGACCTGTATCATTTTTTTATATCTCTGAAAAATTTTATTTAACATTTCTTGCAAGGCAGTCTACTGATAAGAAACTTTCTCATTTTCATTTGTCTGAGAAAATATTTATCTGTCACTCATGAAGGATAATTTTGCTGGATACAGAATTATAGATATGTTGTTAACTTTTAACACATAAAATATTTCGCTTCCATCTCTTCTTGCCTATATGGCTTCTAAAAAGAAGCTTAATGTAATTCTTATCCTTGATCTTCTGTAAGTACAATGTTTTTCTCCTCTGGCTTCTTTTAAGATTTTGTCTTCTATTTTCTGTAGTTTTAAAATGATATACTCAGGTATTGATTTATATGCATATATATTATGCTTGATGTTCTCTGAATTCCTTATATCTGTGGTTTAGTGTCTTTCCTTAATCTGAGAAAATCATTAATCACTATGTCTTTTAATACTTTAAAATTTTTTTTACTCCAGCATTCCAATCATGTGTCTGTTACACCTTTTGTCAGTATCCCACAGCCCTTGGATAGTCTGTCTTGTCTTCATTCTTTTTGTCTCTTTGCTTCTCAGTTTTGGAAGTTCATTTTAACGTTTCTTCAAGCCTGCTAATTGTTTCTTCAGCCATGTCCAGTTTACTGATGAACGCTTCAAAGGCATTCTTCATTTCTGTCACAGTGTTTTTGACATCTAGCATTTCCTTTTGATTCTTCCCTAGATTTTCCTCCTCTGCTTCCGTTGTGCATATGTTGGCACATCGGCCAGTTTTGCCATTAGACTCCCAGTGTATTAGTCATGGATGTTTCATACTCCTGGTCTGATGGTTTCATCGTCTCTGCTCAGTCTGAGTCTGGGTCTGATGCTTGCCCTGTCTCTTCGAGCAGTTTCTTTGCCTGTGCTCGCAGTTTGCTGTACTGTGGCTATCTGAGTTTAAGATAACTTCTGGATCCTTGTTCTCATCTCTGCTGTTGTCTTAGATTTTCCCAAGAAAGTGCTCCCAAGGTAGAGTCTGAATCTTGCACTTATTTTAGCTGTAATCCCTGTGACAGGAGCCCCATCGGCGTGGGGGTAAGGTGTGTGGAGATGGGAAGCATCCTATGGCCCTATGAGCCTGTGACCCTAGGCTATGACCTTCACACAGGCTTCTAAGTTATGCTTTATTTTCCTCCTAAAGTGACACAGGATGGTCAGAAAGAGCTAGCGTTGAATAGTTATTTTCTCCTAGTTTGGCTAGGCTCTGCTAAAATCCAAGTCAATTAGACTTCGGCAAAATGGATTCCCTTGGGGTCAGGTCTTGTGAAGAACAGCATGCATTCCACATGTTTCAAAATGGCTGCTTTTCCCTCCCTCTGCTGCAAGCAAGGGGGGATCTTTGTCCTGTCTTCACTGTAAAAACCTGGCAGGACTCCTGGATGTGAAACTCATGAGAATGTGTGGGCCCCCTACAACCGAGACCCCTCCTGGAGTTTCTAACTCACACACGTGCCCACACAGAGCCTACCACTCTCTGCCAGTTCTAGTCTAGGCTGTCCTGCTCTGGCCCGGGGTTCTGTGGCAGTTCCTTTTCTTGGGCATCTGCTCCAGGAAGCGCCAGTGTCTGTAACTCTGGAGACAGACATTCGTTTGTGACCTCTATTCTTTAACAGATCTAAAAAGAGTTGTTAATTTTCAGTTTATTCAACATTTTCATATTGTTAGGGCAGAGTCATGACTTCCAAGCTCCTTACATGTCAAGCCAGAAACGGAGGTCCTTTAATAAGCATTTTTTTTTTTTTTTGAGGCAGAGTCTCTCTGTGTCTCCCAGGGTGGAGTTCAAGGGCGCAATCTTAGCTCACTGCAGCCTCCATCTTCCAGATTCAAGTTGTTCTCATGCCTCATCCTCCCAAGTAGCTGGGACCACAGCCATGTGCCACCATAACCAATACTTTTTGTATTTTTAGTAGAGGCGGGGTTTCATCATGTTGCCCAGGCTGGTCTTAAACTCCTGGCCTCAAGTGATCCACCCACCTTGGCCTCCCAAAGTGCTGGGACACATCTGGCCTTTAATAAACTTTTAATTTTAAAATACTTTTAGATATACAGGAAACTTGGGAGGATAGCCCAGAGAGTCTTCCTATACTCCACACTCAGGCTCCCATTGTTAACATCCTACATTAGAATGGTTTAGTTGTCACAGCTCTTGATCCAATATTGATGCATTAATATTAGCTAGAGTCTGTATTTTATTCATATTTTCTTAATTTTCCCCTAATATTCTTTTTCTCTCCCAGGATCCCCATACAGCAGGAGTCCCCCATCCTTGGGCCTTGGATCAGTACCCGTTCATGGCCTGTTAGGAGCTGGCCACACAGCAGGAGGCGAATGGTGGTGAGGGAGCATGACCACCTGAGCTCTGCCTCCCGCCAGATCAGTGGCCGCATTCGATTCTCATAGGAGTGTGGACCCTACTGTGAACTGCATGCATGAGAGATCCAGGCTGCACACTCCTTATAAAAATCTAACTAATGCGGATGATCTGACATGGAACAGCTTTATCCTGAAGCTTTCCCCCATTACCATCCGTGGAAAAAAGTGACCAAAAAGGTTGGGGACCACTGCCATCCAGGACATGACATTACCTCTTACCATCATGTCTCCTCAGTCCCCTCCTGGCTTGGACAATTTCCCAGACTTTTCTTGTTTGTGATCAGTTTTGAAGAGTATGATTCACGTATTGCGTAGAACAACTTTCAGTCGGAGTTTGTCTGATGGTTTTGTTATGATTAGACTGCACTGTGCACTTTTGGGAGGAAGACCCTGGAGGTAAAATGCCAATCCTGTCCCATCCCCTCAAGGGCACTCAGTGTCAGCATGACTCATCCCTGCAGATGCTGCCTTGGTCGCCTGGCCGAGGGTGTGCTTGTCAGCTTCTCCACCGCAGTTACTCTCCTCCCCCTTTCCCTTTTTGGAAGGAAGTCAGTATTTGGCGTGATTTTTCGACTCAGGATTCTCATACAGGGCTTTCCTTCCAGTTTCTTCACAGGGAAAAGCAAACCAGGGATCCACATGCTCTCACTCACTCATCCGCTCATTCAGTAACGCTCATCTGATGTCCACCCAGAGCCTGACCCCCTGTGGGCCCTGGCTATCAAGTAGAGAATGAAGCAGAGATGGGCCTTGTCCTCAGGAAACCTGCAGCCTAGTGGGGAGACAGCCTCTAAACCAGCAATCACAGCCATCAGAGAGCCATGAGGCGGAGCACACAGAGCGGGGGATGGGAGAAGGGGTCCTAACTCACATGGGTGGGTGGTGGAAAAGCCTGTCTGAGATCCGAGGGGACAGAGGCCGGGAGCTGGCTCGCATGAGGCCCAGCACGTGCAAAGGCCCCGGGGTTGGGTGGTGGAAAGCGGCTAAGCCGCACTGCTCTCAGCCCTCTAGTCCACCCTTGCTCGTTCTTTTCATCAGACTTCGCACTACTCAAGGTCAGGCACCACGTCTTGTCCTCTGTGTCTCTACCTAACGCAGGTTGACTGACAGAATCGGGGCAGTCATGCAGATCTGCATGGTTTGTTCAGGGGCCATCAAACACTCCATAGGCCTGAGTTTCTGCAGCTCTAAAGACCTTGTGCTAAGGAAGAGGGAGGGAGTGGGAGGTCTGGCAGCAGGAGAGCAAAGGTAGCCGGCAGTCAGCAAGGATGCAGGCACCTGCCCACGGGCAGATGAAACAAGCCCCAGGAGTGAGGAGGATAGAAACAGGCCCAAAGACGCTTTGAGGAAAGTAGGTCAGATCTCAGATTTCTGAGCTCACTGTTCAGCCCCCTGAGAACTCGATAAAGCTGCAGTTTGCCAGATCGAGTGCAAACCGATGTTATCCGGGTATGCTTAGCTCCCAGGCACAAAGTCCCTGCGTTTGGCTGGGGCAACACCCTAGCTGGCTGTTTCCATACCTGTAGGCCTGAGCATGGTGTGAGCATGGGGGTTAGAGCACCCTTGGGAGAGGGGGAGATGGAAGAGAGGAGGAAAGGAGGACAAACTTTCCAGTAGCAGAACCTCGGGTGATGAAAGCAACCTCCTTCCTGTTGAGAGCAAAGGAGGTATGCAGGCTGCTGACCTGTGAAGGGGGCAGCCAGGTCTTTTGTAACCAGCCTCATGCTCCCCTACCCCATTTCCCTGGCTCCAAGCCCAGTGTATCCCTTTTGTACCCCCTTCCCCTCTGACCCACAGGCCCACTCCCCGCCCAGCCTCTTTGCAGGGCCACCTCCTGCACACACGCACATATGTTCATATGCATGCACACGCTGGCGCTCAGAAAACAGTGCCCGAAAACGAAGGCCTCAGCCTCACAAGCTGCCCCACTCTCCCCGAAGGCTACCATACAAATTAGAATCCCTCTTTACCAAGGCAAGTCATAGTAACCAGACCCCCTCATCACCAACGCCAGCCATCAAACTTCTGCGTTAAAACTGGCAGTAAAAAAAAATTGGTCTGACCTGCCTTATTCTACTGTAGGACTCCCATTCCAGAGAGAGCCCTGCCCTATACCCAGAAGGGAGAAATGCTTCTCAGAGAAGCTGGAAAGAATCTACACAGACAGGCCTTGCTGGGTTTCCCCACTCGCTCTATTAGCATTAGATCACACCCTTTTGGTCCAATCCTCTTTCTACATGACTGTCCATACTTAGCTGAACCTAGCATGAAAAGGGACCATTTTCCCTGTATCTTTGAGTCTCCATTCTGAGGGCTCCTGTGAGTGCACATCAGACACATTTGTGTGCCTCTTCCCCTATGAATCAATCGGCTTCATGTCAGTGATTTTCAGTGGACCTTTAGGGGGCCAAGGGGGAGACCTGTGCTGGCTCCTTCTGCTCACCTGGATGCAACCTTCACTCACTGATTCAGGCCACACTCACACCTCCCCGCCAGCTCTTATGAACCAACCCCACCTCTGCAGACCCACGGCCAGTGGCTGCCATCCATTGCCTGCCTCCTGTTTGACGGCCCAGCAGTCCTGAGTCAGTGTGAATGTCCCCACTTCACAGTGGAAGATGCGGTCTCTGCAAGAGGTCGGGAGGGCGGCACTGTGAAGCAAGTTCATCTGGCTCCTGAACCCGTGTTCTTTCCACCACACTCATGTGGTCCCTTGATACAGTAAGAGGAAAATGAAAAGAAAGGGCAGGTTCCTTCTGGAAAGGAGTAGGTTGGGGCGGGGTGGCTGTCTCCAGCTGTGTGGGTTACAGCACAATGCCACAGTGTCTGACCAGAGCTGAGAGGGGTGTTCCGTGGGGTCATGCTGTCAGAGTTTGTCACAACCTTGGGGCATCCTCAGGTTGGGACTGCCTGCCTTGGGTCCCAGCTATACCATATGTCCTCTGTGTGACTCAGGCAAGCCACTCAGCATCTCTGTGCAGGATTCATCTACAAAACAGGGGTGTTCTCGTCACCTGGGAGACTCGGGTGAATTAGAGAAATGTGCGCTCACAGAGCACCCAATGCAGACTCTGCTCAGGGAATGTGCCAAATAAGCACCTGCTCCCATGGCTGCTGTCACCCAGCCCTGGTCACCCAGCCCCAGAGAGCTTCCTGGGCATCTCTCCAGGCCCAGATGGTACCAACCCATGGGACCTCTTGGCCGAGGTGGGCAGCCCGTTCTCACTCACCCATATCACAACTCTTCACACTTCCTAAATGGAGCAGAGCCCATCACTGCCATCGCTGAGGGGTCCTCCTGGGTAGACTCCCTGCTTCTTAAGATGAGCACACAATGAATAAAAAAATGAGTGCAGAGTGCATGCCCACTTTGGATTCCTCCAGCCTTGCTGTGATTAGACAGAGCTGGTGATTAACTAGTTATGAGCTCTCCTTTACAGAGCAAGGAGCTGTGACCTGGAGAGTTGACCAAGTGGCTTGATTAGAATTATACAGCAGGAAAGAGTTTAAGTGTGGCCTGCAGCCTGAGATGGAGAGGCGGGAGGTAAAGCAGTCATGCTTCAGCTTTGGAGACCACCAGGCCTCTCTGCCAGTGCTGCCTTCAGTAAGTCCCCTAACCTCAGTTTCTTTGTAAACTAGCCTGATGATACTTGTTTTCAGCTATTTTATCTTGCTATAAAGGAATATCAGAGACTGGGTAATTTGCAAAGAAAAGAGG
This sequence comes from Plecturocebus donacophilus, assembly GCA_004027715.1. Taxonomy (NCBI): domain Eukaryota; kingdom Metazoa; phylum Chordata; class Mammalia; order Primates; family Pitheciidae; genus Plecturocebus; species Plecturocebus donacophilus. Next base: position 12,848 of record PVKP010038456.1, read on the forward strand.
TTTATTGTGCTTCCAGTTCTGCAGGCTGTGCAAGGCGCATAGAGCCGGCATGATTAGGAGTCCACCCAGATCCCCTTGTAATAACTGTGTGACCTATGACGGTCACCCCCTCACTGATGAGGCCCTCAGGGAGCGTCCATTCAGGGTGAAAGGTGAGGAGGAGCTGGCTTCACGTGGTGAGAGAATGGGGAAGAGAAGAGAGGGGAGAAAGTGTCAAGTGCTTTTTTTTTGAGATGGAGTTTTAGCTGTTGTCGCTGAGGCTGGAGTACAATGACACGATCTCAGCTCATTGCAACCTCCATCTCCCAGGTTCAAGCGATTCTCCTGCCTCAGCCTCCCTAGTAGCTGGGATAATAGGCCTCTGCCACCACGCTTGGCTAATTTTTTGTATTTTTAGTAGAGATGGGGTTTCACCATGTTGAACAGGCTGGTCTTGAACTCCTGACCTCAGGTGATCCACTGGCCTTGGCCTCCCAAAGTGCTGGGATTATAGGTGTGAGCCACCACACTCAGCTAATCAAGCTCTTTTTAACAATCTTTTTAACAATCACATCTCCAGAGAACTCAACTCACTCATTACCACAGGAAGAGCACCAAGTCATTCATGAAGGATCCACCTCCGTGACCCAAACACCTCCCACCATGCTCCACCTCCAACATTGGGGAATCACACTTCAGCATGAGATTTGGAGGGGACAACTACTCAAGCCATCAGTACCTCACAAGGCTATTTTGAAAATCAAGCTAGGTGATGTATATGGCATCCCCGACACTGAAGGGTCTCAGTAGGAGGCATTGTTACTGCAGACAACTTGGGGGCTGATGGCTGGGGTCCCTGCCAACCTGAGCCCCTGCAGAGAGAATCATTTCAGGCTCCCTGTTGCTCTGCCCTTCCACACTCCCTCCTCCTCCTCCAGCAAACTTTAATTCTGTATGAAGCTTTCCTCCAGCAGAAGGGTTATAATTAATTTATGTTGGGACCATAATAGATTCCAATACAAACTCCATTTCATTGCATCCAACTCCACTATGACTGCTGTTTGCTGCAAGGCATAATTCCATAATTCACCATGAAATGTGGCCCCATGCATGCTCTTCCCCAGCCCTGGAAAGGAGAGTGGAGGCACGTGGCTCTCTTCCAGGCCTTTGATAGAAGCTCTCCACTCCCACCCTCCTAGGCAGCACACAGTCTGGTCATGAGGTCCTCCTATAATAACCGTGCGACCTACAGCATTCACTATCCTCTCTGAGCCTTGGCTTTCTCATTTATAGAAATGGAACAATACATTAATATATGCCTTGTAAGGTATTTGTGAACATAAAATCAGACAGACTTTTGTAAAATACCATAGTATCAGGCACTTGCCATGTGCTTCATGATAACAACTGACAATAGCCACTAATATTTAATGAGCACTTACTGAGTGCCCACAGTGTGCTGGCTCCAGCAATCCTCGGGGCCACCTGTGAAGCTAGTCCCATGCCCACTTCCCTGGGTGTTATGGGGAAGGACTATCCTAGCAGTGTGGTTTTTCTTTAGTGAGGCCTCCATCGGGTGCACAGAGCAGGAAGAACGGGCCCAGGGCCATCCTGGAAGAGGAGATGGGCACCCGAGCTTCCTGACCAGAGTCATACCTGGGTATTGCTACCCAAGATTTTTTCAAGGAGCAGGGGCAGAGAGAGGGAAAGGCTGTCTCCATCTCCAGTCCCTGGGCACTTAGCCCTTCGTCTCATTCTCAGATTGCAAGGAGCTGAGAGTAAGCGACTCAAAAGTGGAGGTGGCAAATAGATTATGTGCTTAAAAGATGAGGGAGGGGCACCGTGGCTGCGGACTAAGAGTGGAGCGGGCAGAGGAAGGATGCCTGCAATGAGCTCAGCGGGACTGCTGGCCAGTGCAGAGTCACAGCAGGGGTCTCCTTCCCTGAGATCCTCGCAGCCCGTCCATCACCCGGGGTTCCAGGCAGGAGTGGTTCCCCTGCTCCCAGGAGGCTCACTTCAACTCTTCATGAATCTCTTTGTCCGAGGCTTGTTTGCATGGTCAGCCACTCCTCACACAGCAGACCCCACTGCCCGGGCATTGACCTTCTTCCACTGGACATCCCTGTGGGTATCTGGAGTTCCTCGCTGCCTGTGTGCCCTGAGCATGCCCTGGCCCTGCTCCCAGGCCCCTGCCCTCCAGCCTCCCATGTCTGAGCCGCTTCTCTAGGTCTCCCCAGCATTGCATGAGAACTGTCTTCTGTTGGACAGGCACCTGTCAGCAAACCTCAAAGGCATCATGCCTCCAACAGCTTTCTTGATTTGCACCCCCAAACCTGCTTCTCCATGCGCTCCTCTAGCTTTCAGCAAAGTGCCCAGAATCCCAGATGCGCTCTTGACTCCTCTCGTCCATTCACATCTACATTCGCTCCATCAGGAAGTCGCTGCTTCCTACTCATTAAGATATCCCTGGAAAGTCACTCTTCACCTCCTCAAGGCTGCTGGCTGGCACCGTCCTACACTGCAGAATCCTCTGCCACTACATCCCAAAGCTAAAGAGTCCCCTGCCTGCCTCTGCCCCACCATCCCCGCTGCTTCCCCTGTTGCTTCTCTGCTAAATCTTCTCAGCTTCTCAGCCGACCAACCCAAGTCAGGTTTTTGAACATAAATCAGCTCTCATTAGCTCACTGCTTAAAATCCTCCGGCAGCTTCCGTGATGTTCAGAATAGAATCTCTCAGGTCCTCGGGAGCTCCAGCCCCTGCCTGCCTCTCCCGGTCTCTCATGCTGGCCCCTGGGTGTTCATGGAGTAGGTCAAGCCAAGCCTGGGCCCTTTCTGCTCTCTGGCCTCTGGACATCTGCAGAGCTCACCGCCTTAGCTCAGTCAAGTTCTGCTCAGAAGGCCTCGCCACAGAGACCTCCCCGCACTCTGGGTGAAGTGGTCCCTCTACCTGCACCCTGTCCCTGTAGCCCCTAACCCTGATTTATTTGCCCTCATGACACCTAAAACTATCTAATATTTTTAGATGTACTTTTTGTTTGGTTATTGTCTGTGTGCTGCAATAAAATATCAGACTTGGGTTATGGGCTTAATAAAATCTAAACCTTTTTTTAAAAAGTGTATCCCCAGAACCTATAACAGTGTCTGCAACATAGCAGGTTTTCAAAAAATAGGTGTTGAATGAAAGAAGGAGCAAAATAATTTGTCTACAACAAAACAGGTGAAATTGTACATCTGTTCATACACACACATGCACACGTGTATCTAAACACGTACGCGTGTACAAGCGGTGTGTGAGTGGGGGAAGCCCAGCAGGAGAAAACCTAATCTTCATGCTCAGAAAGCCACGGAAAGCTCCAGGAGAAAAAGTTGTCACATGCTGGGAAAAGGAAGACATTAGACCAACAAATCGCTCTTCAAAGAACGAGCGAAGGGACGCTGGTCAGCATCGCAGAGCTGCATGTCTGAGTGCAGAGGGGCTTGCCTAAGCAGAGCCGGGGTGGGAGAGGAGCTTCCTGGGTGGCCAGCACACCCGGCCCGGCAGTCCGTGGAGGGGACTGCAGTCTGCTTCTGGTCAGATTTGACCCAGAAAGACAGCAGCACTAGGCTGCAAGTGAATGAAGGGTCAGGCAGGTAGGAAGCCACCGCAAAGCTGTGGGGGCCGCGAGCTGCCTTTCAGAGCGTCCTTGTGGTTTCTGCACTCCGCAGCAGAGTGGAGGAGGGCGCCCCACTAGCCTGCTGGCCCGGACTTGGAGCCCAGGGTTAGAGGGCAGAGGAGGGACTAAAAGCTTCGCGTTGGAAGCCCTAGATTTGCCTCTGGACCTCGGGCGAAACTAACTCACACCTCTGAGTCTGTTTTACCACCAGTGAGTTCATCAGTCGGTTTGCCTGGGACCCTGACAGTGAACGTTCTGGTGTCCCAGCATAATCATTCATCATACTTCTTTCACTTCCAAGGGTCTCAGCTCAGATAAATAATATTGTCACTAAAAATCCCTTATGCATATCCCTCATGGAGTTTCTGGGAGGACTGAACGAGTGCGTGGGTGTGACTGTGCCCAGCACAGCCTCTGGCACACAAGTCCCACAAAGTCTCATGCTGCCTGCAGAGCCCATCGTGCCCTGCCCGCGCTGCCTGTGCCCTGCGTGCCGCTGCCCCGCTCCACCCGCTCTGGGCCTGCTGCCTCCCCCTCCCCGCTCCCTACACCACAGCTGCCTGAGCCTGAGCTGAGCGATTCCGGGCCGCACTGCCGCGCTGCCCAGGATGAATGCTTTCCTGTCCTGGCCACACGGGTGATGACGGCCGAGGCCATGCAGGGAGGCACCCCCTTATCTCGCGCTGGCAAGCCTCCCTCTTCCTCTTCCTGAGAGAGGGGCAGCGGGCCCATCTGGGAGCCATGGCCACACTTTACAGAGCCTTCACCAGGAGTCATGGATGCCATTTCTTCTCTTTCCGAAGAGAAATTTCACAGGCTGAGCCTGTCCCCTGGGCTTTGCCTGCCTCCCTCGGAGGAAGCATGAACTGTGGGAGCTGCATGGAAGCTGTTGTGCCCAAGTTTGCTTCTACAGCCGAGGAAGAGTGGTTCAGAGAGGAAGGTCAGGCATGGGGCCACAGAGCCCCAGGCATGGAACCCCAGGTAGCACCCACGCCTCCTCACACTGGGAGCATGCTTGGTAGGAACCTGAGCGGCTGTAAGAGCAGTAGGAGGGGCACGGAGCCCCAGTTGGGGTATGGGGGAGCATCCGGCCCTGCTCTGGCAGGGTTCCCCAGCAGCCTGCGCCCCTCCATCCCATCCCTGTGAGACCCCAGGCTACACCTTGTGACTCTGGCAGGTGACCCAGTGTTCTGTCGCTACCAGGTGACCATGCCACAGACACACACATGCACATACACAGTGTACCCTGCAGTGTGAAAGGCACACTTAGGGTTTTTAAAGTGCTGTTATCTGAAATGCATGTTGACCCTGGCAGCCCTGCATGTACAAGGCCTCCTCCACTCTGCCTGGAGTACAAGCAGGTGTGGCCAGGGATGTCTGCTCACAGGGAACAGGGTCCAGGGCCAGGGGCTCGAGGCCTTGGAAGGGGTCCCAGTAGACAAGAGCAGGCAGGGCCCTACACAGTGTGGGGAAGGGGCCCCAAAGCTCAGGGACTGCCAGGCGTCAGCACATGGGCCAATCTCTAGCCTGGGAAAGGTGTCTGCTAGAAACCGAGAGGGCCCACAGGAGAAGGAAGGGTTGTCTTGGGAGCAGGTGTCGGGAGCACAGGGTGCCTTCGCCCCTCTGCTGCCTGGCTTTGGCCCCTCTGGGACAACAGGCAGAGTGAGCAGAGCCCAGAGGGAGCGGACAGCCCCGGCCCCCGGTTCAGCCGTGCTGCTCCCTGACCAAGGACCAATGACACATCATCAAAGCTCTCTCAAAGCTACACCTGCACTCAGTACTCCTGCACAGACTACGTCGGATGGGTATACACCAAATGCTCTGTCTGGGAGGTGCTCAGAAAACATTTGCTGTCTGAATAAATTGACTCAGCCCAATAATGTAACAGTTATTTGATTTCTGTGCTTATATTTCCTCACTCTGAACACTCGTGTCTTTTGTTGGTCCTGCTAATTTCTCTGTCATATTTCTTTTGTTTTATTTTTATTTTTTAGAGATGGGATTTCATTCTGTCACCCAGGCTGGAGTGCAGTGGTGTGATCATGGCTCACCACAGCCCCAGATTTTTGGGCTCACGGGATCCTCCCACCTCAGCCTCCCAAGTAGCTGGGACCACAGATGCCTGCCATCACACTCAGCTAATTTTATTTTTAATTTTAATTTTGTGGGGAGATGGGGTCTGCTATGTCTGAGATTTAGGCTGGTCTCGAAATCCTGGTCTCAAGCGATCCTCCAGCCTTAGTCTCTGAAAGTGCTAGGATTAGAGGTGTGAGCTACTGCACCCTGTTTCTGTCGTATTTCTCATCTCCCCTCCCCATGCCGCACCCTGGGTGATGTCCTTTAACTAATCTCCCCCTTCACTCATGATTTTCTTCACTGCATTTAATGAGTTGTTGAACTCACCTGTTAAGGGATTAATTTTAGTGTTACCCATGTTATCTTCAGAGGTTCATTTTTTCAAACCTTCCTGTTCTTGTATCTTAATGTCTTGTTCCCCTTTAGGGTCTGTGGACCTCCAAGCTCTTTGATAATCATTATTACTCTCCCATGGTGCCACATTACCCCTCAGTGCTTGGGGTGCAATACTCCTGCTTCTTGGGCTGCTGAGTTGAGTTCATAAAGGAACACGTCGAATCCTGCTCAGACTGTATTGTGAGCTGGTAATTGTCAAGGACTTTCTTCTTAGCATAAATCCTACAAAACCGAAGTGTTTTGTTGACTTCTTCCTAGCACCTTAGGGTATCCCAGGCCTGAGACAACTGATTTTTATGATCATTGCTTTGCTTGGGACTTCTGACCTCACCTGAAAACTGTCAGCTCCAACTCCAAAGCAGTGTACGACAGAGGCTCAGGGTATGCCTTATTCACAGGAGAGTTTTTCCCATCAGAATCCCAGCAGAGCTGTACCACTCCCTCCCAGGGATGGTGGCGGACTTGTTCCACTGGCCCTGTCAGTGATTCCCTTTCCATTTTCTCCCCTGAGTAGACTCAAGCCCTCCCCTCCCTGTGTGATAAGAGTCCAAAGTCTTCACACATGTGCATACATACACAAACATGTGCACAGACACGTACATGTCTGTATGCACACACATCCATGCAGACACACATGTGCACAGAAATGTACACATCTGTATGCACACAAATCCATGCATACACAAACATGTGCACAGACACATACACGTCTGTACCCACACACATCCGTGCAGACACACATGTGCACAGAAATGTACACACCTGTACGCACACACATCCATGCGGACACCCAGGTGCACAGACACTTACACGTCTGTATGCACACACATCCATGCAGACACACACATGCACAGATGTACACATCTGTACACACACACATCCATGCAGACACACACAAGCACAGATGTACACGTCTGTACACACACACATCCATGCGGACACACATGTGCACTCACAGCCACTGCAGCATTATCTCTCACTCCTGCAGTGCTGGCTGTTAGTGACTTTTTATTGTTGGCATCTGGGGTTTTGAAATTCTTTCTTGTGTCTTCACCTGTACACGTAAAGCATATGTGTGTATGGTCATCTATTCAACAAATCTGTAAGCTTGTTTGGGGAAAGACCTGGCCCTTGCTTCCATAGGCCTTGGAGCTGGTGCGAGAAGTCTCACTGTTTTATGGGTGCTATGTGCTAGGGGCCCCCTTCAGCAGGCCACAGAACAGGGCTTTGGCTCTCCAGGGTCTCCCTGTTCTCTTAGTTGCCGTCTCATGGACATTGAGGGGAGACTTGAGCCCAGACCTTCCTTGTAGGAAGAGGATGGAGACAGGATACGCAGGGCCAGCTTGGCACAATTGTCACTTAGACCATTGGCCCTTGGGCACCCCCGGTTCTCCCTGCAGCCTGAACCCCAGATCCCCGCATCAGGCCTGGCACCCAGGGTGGTGCTTGGCAGCCAGATCCATGACACACAGCCAAGGAAAAGGAGCATGGCGGGGCACCTCAGCCCCCGCCTGGGAAATAGAGGGTGCAAGCCCTCCTGGGCTGGAGCCTGAGCCGACTCTCCCCAGTTACACCGTGGCCTTCAGGCAGGGGCTCCTGCTGACCCTCCCCCACCTGTGGGCTGGCCTGCTATGCTGCCACAGCAGCTGTCTGCTGGCCCCATGCCTGGGGAGGATGTGCCTACATACTCAAGGCCTCTGGGTGGCCAGCCCCTGTGCCCTCAGCAGTAGCCCCTCATGTCCCCACAGTGCAGCAGGGTGAAAGGTGCTTTACAAGCAGAGCCGGTGCAGGATCCTAGGCAGCCAGACAAGCCCTGGGAGCATAAGCACCATGGGCCCAAGCCCCGCTCCTCCCAGGAGACCGTGCTCCTGGGCCCAAGTCCCCCTCCTTCCAGGTGTTCCCCAGGCCCAAGCCCCCCTCCT
>PVKP010038457.1:0-20871 GCA_004027715.1 Plecturocebus donacophilus
AGATGTGAGATCTTCCCTTTGCTAATAAGTAATGATTCTTCAAGCATATGTGATGTAAATCAGGGCCTAAAGAAAAGCTTGCCAACTCTCAGCCCACTGCCCTCTCTAGCTATAGATGACCACTGATCTTTTCCGCCTTGTTCTTGCTAAAACGAATCAGTTTTCAAAGGAAACAAAAGGTCCAGGAAAATGTGTTCTTGACCCCCTAAAAAGGACCCAGCTTGGAAAACTAGACCACTCATCCATTAAGTCATTTTAGTAAGCTGGAGATGAAGCCTTTGTGGAACACGTTGGAGTCAGCGTGGAGATGGCTGGAGCCTGACCCTGTATCACAAGCCAGAGCAGCAGGAGCTTGGCTTTCTGCCCTTCTGTTTTTCTGTTATGGTAACTGCCACTCCTTAGTGTACAGGAAAAGGAGGGGAAGAGGGTGGGGCCTCCACTGTCCTCCGAGGAGCCACGGAGCTCACCATTCCCCGCAGCCTTCTCCCGGGACAGAGGTCTTAGAGCCTTTCTCTGATGGCTTGAAATGTTAGGAACTGCACTTTGCTGCCCATCCGGACTCGTGTTCAGCGCCTCCTACCGGTAGGTCCCAGCTCGGCTCTTCCTCACCCAGTGGAGTTGGCAAGCTTTAACCAGAACAAGGAAGAGAATGCAAAAATTAGTTGGGCGTGGTGGCGGGCACCTGTAATCCCAGCTCCTCAGGAGACTGAGGCAGGAGAATCGCTTGAACCCAGGAGGAGGAGGCTGCAATGAGCTGAGATCGCACCACTGCCCTCCAGCCTGGGCAACAAAGCAAGACTCCGTCTCACAAAAACAAAACAAAAAAGAGAATTTGCTAATTTAAAGATAGTAAAATTCTTTGTAATGTAATCCAATTTTAAGAGATTGCTGGTTTAACTAAAGGAGAGACTTTGCTTTTTAAATTTTTATTGGGGGGGTGGGTTCGTAAAAAAAAATTTTTGTTGACTGTTTTCTGATTCATTAATAGAATGAAACAGATACAGCACGGACATGTTTATCGTTAAACAGAATGGAATTATTTCCAGTAAATATTCAGGGTAAATTGCTAATTTCTCTTTTCTAGAAATTCATTCCCACGTATTGACCTTTGTTTTGAAAGGTCAGAAATGGAATTTTACTATAAGTAGTTCAGATATTAGTTGCATAGGACTGAGGAAATGATATATTTATTATAGCAGTATTTGCTGATTACAGGGAGGTAAGTTAAATCTAAACTGGGATGATGTGCATGGCACATCCCCCAAAGCAGCAAGTAGAAGAAAATGTTGTCTATATTTCTATGAAATTTAAAGCTACTTAAAATATAGCTACACTTTATTTCTTTTAAGATTTACACCTAGATGCTAGTCTGCTGTGCTGAGTAATTTGCCCATACCTGGGAATTATGATTTGTTTCAGCCTCTGCTTTTATTGTGCTGGACAATCTCCAATTTGAGTCAAGAGCTGCATTTGGAAGATACCTGCTCTGTGATTTTTATGTGAGGTCTTTAGTATGTTACCTGAGAGCCACCGTCTTTTTGGAAGGAGTCTATGGCCTGCCTCCTGGTCTTTGGGGAGACTCGTTGTGGTCTGGTCCCCGCAGCTTGGGCGGGTGCAGGTGGAGGAGGAGGGGTGCGGAGAGGATGCAAAGTGTGGGCTTCCCAGTCCTCCTCCTCACATTCTTACCGATTTTTAAAAGCAGCATCCCAATTTTGAAACAATCCAGATGGTAATTTTTTTTTTAACCATGAGGACTTCTTTTAAGAATTCTATTGATTTTCAGTATTATCCGTGTGTATCTCCACATTTTTGGTGATTTTGTCATTGAGTTGACAGTTGTTACAGAAGATATCTTACAAACAAAGCCAGAAGCCACTCCCTACTCTCCACTGTTTCATATTTGTTATTGTCCTATTATTAAGGCAGGAAAGGGCTAACACCTAGCTACAAATCTAACTATAAGCACATAATAATATTAAAACAGTACCAAGGATTTTGGACTTTTTGAGGAAAAAATCGACTAGAACATTTAATTTGAACTACTGAGCATGGTGGAAGAATGTGTGATGGAGCTGGTCGCGGTGGCTCATGCCTGTAATCTCGGCACTTTGGGAGGCTAAGGCAGGTGGATCACCTGAGGTCAGGAGTTCAAGACCAGCCTGGCCAACATGGTGAAACTCCCATCTGTATTAAAAATACAAAAATGAGCTGGGTGTGGTGGTGTGAGCCTGTAATTCCAGTTACTTGGATGGCAGAGGCAGGAGAATTGCTTGAACCCAGGAGGTGGAGGCTGCAGCGAGCTGAGATGGCGCCACTGCACTCCAGCCTGGGCGACAGCAAAACTCCATCTCAAAAAAAAAAAAAGTGTGATGCAGGGTCAGCATTTTAGGTGACTTGAAGGAAGAGCAGGCCTTCAGCTCGTTAGAGTGGGGCGCTGTTAAGCAGCAGGAGAGGCAGGCGACAGCGGGGGGCTCTTCTCCATTACTTAGGTGTGTTTTTGAAACAACACAAGTGCCACATGAAAATCATATCTTCACCCCTCATGGGCAGGTGGTTTTGGTCCTCGGAGTCCTAAGCTCCCAGGGAGGTGGGTCAGATGATTTGTCAAACCTTCTTGTTGCCCCCCCAGGGAGACATTAATAGTTTTATAAGCACCAGTGAGGAAGAGGCATAAGTAACGGTGCTCTTTTCGTTAAAATGTAACTTTTACTTTTGAACTGAGTTTCAATCCTCTAGATTATGCAACTGGAAGAGCCAGGGTCCACCATGTGTTCTCTAAAATAATGATTGCTTTTTTTTTAGGTTGAAATCAAGGAAGCAGGCGGTACTATTACAAGTAATAATCCGGAAGAGGCAACTTTCCAGAATCTCCTTGCTCAGGAATGCTGTTGCAAGTTCCCATCGTCCCAGGAACCAGAGGACACCTCCTGCTGTTCTCATAAGAAATATTCCAACCCAATGGTAATTATGCCAAAGAAGATGTGTAGGACTAACATTATATTAAATGTCAGACCCCATCATTACTCAGTTTTGGTTCCAGTCGTTTTTCATTTTGTGTGTGTGTTGGACCAGCATTTTCGTTGTCTCATTAGCAAAACAGGGTCATCAGCTAAAACCTTTCACATCTCCCCTCTAAGATTCTCATTTCTACTCCATCTTAGCAAATCGAACAAAGATGAGGACATTGCTGTATTCGTTAAGGAGAATAAGCACAAATCACATCAGTCAATGCAGTGTGGAGGCCAGGGACTTCAGCTGAGGCTCATGGTTTGAAAACGAGCCCATCATGAGTTTGGCTTAGCTGTGGTGTGCACTACCACTTGCCTCTCTGTCAGTGGTTCTATCTGGGGCCATGAGTTCTGATAGCAGTTTTTCCAGCACCCCAAAAGCAGGTCAACAGGATGAGAACTCTCCGATTCCCCAGACCTTAGAGTGATGTTAGCACACTCCCCAGAGGGCAGGGCAGAGGCTCCTCTGTAGGTAGGGCCCAGAAGTGTGCAGTAGAGGCAGGTCTGCAGAGTTCACGGAGTGTTTCCCGTGTGTGTGTGTGTGTGTGTGTGTGTAGCTCTAACCTTGTGCTGCAAATACAAATAAAACTCCAATTGAACATGAATGCTGGCCTCTCATCACATGTTGTGGCATTTTGACCCAGTGACCTGCACCTGGCTACCATAGTGGGCCCTATGTGTATTACTTTGATAACATTGGTCTCTTATGATTATTTGGGTTCTCCTATCTAGATTATAAGCAATGTAATTATATAAAGCACAGCTTCTCTGTGTAGTTGTGGTTCAGCCAGCAGAATTGGAAGCTGTGTGCAGGAAGAAACCACAGAATCTCTTGCCTTTGTATCCCCATGCACCAAGGCCTGGAGCAGGGCTGGGCACGCTGAGGGGACGGCCTGGCAGACTCACCAGCTCATGAGCATTAATTTACAGTCAGTATCCAAAGGGGGTCTGACAGTGCTGCTCAGGCCCAAGCAGATCAATGTGGCTTCTTAGAACTTTACAATTCTTGGATTAGATTAACCTTTTGAAGCTGTACTTGCAGGAAATAAAACAGATGTTTTTTAAAACCCCATGTATTAAATAACGACGTGTGTGTGGCAGGAAAGAGCAGCTGGAGTAAAATTACAGAGGACTCTAAGTGCATGCCCACAGCCTCAGTGCCCACCAGGTCCAAATGGGCCGGGGCTCGGCAGAGCAGCACTCTCTTCCGCTCATGTCAGGGGTGGAGTGAGGACAGGGCAAAGGGAGCTCTGGGGCACGGCTACCTGATTCCCAAATTACTTCTCAATGGTCAGACACCTGTGGAGAAAGACAGGAGCAGGAGCACACTGAACGCATCTCAGGAAACATTTCTGGGAGTTTCTTTTGCCCTTCAATATCTCCAAAGAGCGTGTTAGTGTAGAGTAAGAAATCAAAAATAGATGTATAGTTTTCCATCTTCTATTAAAATATGACTTCTGGATTAAAGCTATTTTCTCAGATTCAAGTTTATTTAGGATCATTATTACTGGAGTTATGTTTCAGAACTGAAACCTGCTCATTCTTTTTCATTCCAGGTAATATGCCAGTTGAAAGGGGGCACACAAATGCTGTGTATAGACAATTCTGGAACAAGAGAACTCAAAGAACTCCATTTGGCTCCTCAGTATCAAGATCAAAATAACTATCTACAGTCAGGTACAAAGTTAATTAATTAAAAATTATGTCGTATATGTAAGTTGGTAAGTGAATATGTTTAGGTTTGTATATAAAGTGAAATGGGCAACTAGGCTATTAAATAGGCAATTTGGCAAACCTTGTAGTCCATATTAGTAAGCTAAGAATAGACAACTATATATATTATAGCCTAATTTTTATACCCTGTACTGACTGACTCAAATTCTTGGATAGTCATCCTTCATGTCCCCTAGCTGCTGAGAGTTTTATGATCCTAACAGGTGACGACTCAGACCAACATTGCGTTGTTAAGAATTCCACAAGTGGGTGTGCCTAGATGTGCCTAGATTGAAACATCAGCCTTTCCCAGATTGACTTGATGGGTTGACCTGAGGTGTGGTATAAAACGCCTACATTTTAATGTAAACATTTCAGTGTAATCAATGAGAACTATCATTCTGCTTTAATCATCATGAGTTCTGAAATAACTGTCAAATGATTTATCTGATATTCATTCACTAAGAAACTTTCTTAACCTGGCACAATAATAAGAAATGACCTATAAGTACTTGATGGTTCTGAAATGCCTTATGGATGATTACAGAAAGAGTCAATGACATATTTTAGGATTGTGTTTAACAAAAGTGAGATGTTAATTCTGGAAAACTAGGCCTCTCTAAGCGGACTGCACATAATCACATTACTCTAGATCTTGAGTTAACGAGGGTGCGTATGGTCCGATGATTCGCTGACCTTGCCTACAGCTTGAAACCAATAGCAAATCCAGATATAGTTTCATTGGCCTTTGAAGTCCAGGGCAAAAAGACAACGTGTGGCTCCTTATCTCTCCATTGCATCCTGATTGTCTCCCTATCCGGGGACAGAATAAATATGCTCAAGACATTGACTTTTTCAGGGTGAAGAAGCTGAGCTTAGGGCTTTGGCCTCATTTTCTTTAGCTCAGTGCTGTATCTGTGATCGCTACAGGCAGCAAGAAGGTCTTTCCTGCTCCCCTTCCTCCTGGCACATGACAAAATCCTGGTGCCTTAAAGTCTGCAGGAAGAGAGGTTTATAAAATGTTTTCCAGTTCAACTTTCTTATCTTATAATCATCCCCCCCACCCGCATCTCCTTTGTTATGCTATGCACGATATTAAACATCACCATAAAATACATGCACCCTGTTGCCTGTGTCTGAGTTTCCTCCCTCAAAGGATGCCTAGGCCTGAGAAGGAAACGTGTTCAGGTGCTTCAGGAGAGCAAGACACATTTCTCCTTCTGCTTGAACTCATGAGCACGGAGGTTTATGTACCCTTAGTGTTTCAAGAATGTTTTTCATGGCACTTGGAAACCAAAAAAGTACCTGTCAGATCCAGTATTAAGTAGTTTGGTATAAATAGCTTAGTAAATATTTATATCCAAACGACTTAGTAACTATGTGGAAAAAAATGAATACACATAAATTGAAAGTAGTGTCAGACACAGTGGCTCACGCCTGTAATCCCAGCACTTTGGCACAGGTGGATCACTTGAGCTTAGGAGTTTAAGACCAGCCTGGGCCCCATGGTGAAACCCTGTGTCTACAAAAAAACACAAAAAAATCAGCTGGGTATGGTGGTGTGTACCTGTAGTTCCAGCTACTTGTGGGGCTGAGATGGGAGAATCGCTTGGGCCCAGGAGGTCGAGGCTGCAGTGAGCCGAGATCATGCCACTGCATTTCAGCCTGGGTGACAAAGTGAGACCCTATCTTAAAAAAAAAAATTGTAGTTCATATAGTATCCAATAGATGTCTTTGAGCTTCCTTTGAAAGCATAAAATACTGGCCTGGAGTGGTGACTCACATCTGTAATCTCAACAATTTGCAAGGCCAGGCAGGAGGATAGCTTGAGCCCAGGAGTTTTAAGACCAGCCTGATCAACAAGGTGAGACCCTATCTCTACAAAAAATGAAAACATTAGCCTGGCATTGTGGCACATGCCTGTGGTCTCAGCTACTTGGAAGGCTGAGGAAGGAGGATAGCTCAAGCCTGGGAGGTCAAGGCTACAGTGAGTCATGGTAGTGCTACTACACTCCAGCCTGGGCAACAGAGCAAGACCCTATCTCAAAAAAGCAAAAACAAAACAAAACAAAACATCCAGTGGAAGCTGGGTGTGGCTATAGGCCCAACTACTTGGGAGGCTGAGGCAGGAGGATTGCTTGAGCCTAGGAGTTTGAAGACAGCCTGGACAATATAGCAAGACCCTGTATCAAAAACAAATTTTTAATCCAGTGCTGCCCTTGTGAGTTTGCTGTGGCACCCAGGGTACTTTGGCACACAGTTTGGGAACCAGAGCACTAACAACATTGTTTTAGTATAGTAGGACTATCCCTGGAAGCTCAGATCAAGTAGCTTTATGACCATCTTCTGCAAACAAAGAAAAGAAACATGGGTGTATTAAGTAAAATAAAAATTCACTTACTCGAAAGGTTCGGAGAATAAAAACATAACTAGGATCAAGATAAGTTTAAATAACTTTGCACAGGATACGTTCAAAATAGACTTTGGTACTTTCTTCCCTGTGTAAGTGGAAGAGGAATGATGTATACTGCAATTAATTTTTCATTGTCTTCTTTACAGATGTCCCTAAACCAATGACTGCTTTAGTAGGAAGATTTTTGCCTGTACCAGCAAAATTAAATCTCGTTACACAACAAGTGAGTCATTATTTTAATTTAAAAAATACAGTTAGGCATTATTGTCTCTTAAAATTTTGATTGTTACAGTTGGAATTAGTCAGGAAATAGAATTTATTTTCCATTTTAGAATCAACAGTGAAACATTTACCAAGTATTCAGTCCCTGCCCCACTGCGTCAGACATTGGGCTGGAGTCAGTCTCAACACAGTAATTCTTCACCAACTCAATGAAGCCCTTTTGCCCTCTCCTACAGCCTCCAGACCGGCACCCCGCCATGCTTGTCACTTGCCCTCTGTGGTCCCACCAGCAGCATACACCACCTCTCGGTCCAGAACACGCCTCACCTTCCTGAGTGCTATGGAAATGCTCTTGTAAAGTCTGCTTTTATGACTACACCGTGATATGCGTGCATTGCATATAAGTAGAGGTCAAATATGCTCTTTTCTCCAGTCTTGCTATGAAGCATCACCTCCCCGGGAGAACCATCCCTAACTCGCTACCATAGACCACCAATTACGGTCACAGCGCCATCTCCTGCCCTGCACGGCACCCTCACTGTCTCCTGCTCTGCACGGCACCCTCACTGTCCTGCGCTTTGTGGTTGCTTGGTTTGTCTGCATCCAGCCATGAGAACGCAGGCTCCATAGGGCCAGAGGCCATGTGTGTCTCGTTCATCTCTGAAAACAGAGAATCAGCACAAAGCCTGGCCCGTGTAGGGCACACACTCACCCTTCAAAAAGGGTGGGCACTGATCTCTGAGCTAAGTGAACCCCAGCAAACAAAACACACAACTCTGCCCTCCTGCAGCTTACCTTTTAGTGCAAGAGAGAGACACTTAGCAAATCCAATTAAGAAACCAATTACATCGTATGGTGGGACAACAGACCAAGGGGATTGGGGGATGGGGGTTTGATGGAGAAAAGGGCTAGTTACAGGTTTAAAACAGGTGATCGTGCCTCCGGCAGCCCGTGCTAATGAGTAACAGAAAGAAAGATGAGGCCTGGGAAAGCAAAGAACATAGATGATGCGGAGATGATGACATTGCTTTTGAATTTGTTAAAACTGATTACAAAATTTTTTTTTGAATACATCAAAAATCATGATTGCCCAAACTTCAAATGTCAAGACTTCTTATGTCATACTAAGAATATAATCATAATGTAAAAATCTTTCTAGTTTATGGAAATTTATCGTTAAATTTATTTCACAATTGATAGTTTATAAAAATGAAGAGGAGTTCTCTGACAATACCCCTGGCCAGCCAAGTGACAGCTTTGGGCAGCCTCTCCAGCCCGTGGAGGCCAGTCCT
Source organism: Plecturocebus donacophilus (assembly GCA_004027715.1). Taxonomy (NCBI): domain Eukaryota; kingdom Metazoa; phylum Chordata; class Mammalia; order Primates; family Pitheciidae; genus Plecturocebus; species Plecturocebus donacophilus. Next base: position 8,649 of record PVKP010038457.1, read on the forward strand.
GCATCCTTGCAGACTTCCAGGCAGGCCGGTGACACACCCTCGGCACGAGAACCTGCCCAGTGTCAGTGGATTCCTTGTGGTAATAAGGCCCAGGCATGGTCATAAAGGGATTGTGATGTAAACCTTTAGAACAAAAAAGAGTCGTTTTTATCTAGGGGCTGGCTGACCAGAACCTTTAAAATCCTTGCTAATTCAAAATATCCTTCCTTTGACTTTGAACAGCTTGATAAGGGAGCCTTATCATCGGCAGTCAACGGGTCTGCTTTCCCCTTGGGATCAGCTCTTCCAGGACAACCAAAAATAACTTTGGCTGGGTAAGGATTAGAAGCAATCAATTGTCACTTACTCTAATGTAAGAATTTAAGAGACTTTTGGATATATTTACAATTTTCTTCTATACTATAAAATGAGCTATACCACATACCTGCATGACTTCTGAAACACATTTTTGACCGTAAGCAATGCCACTCACAGTGTTTCTGTCTGTGTCTGGTTTCGTTGCTGCTGGAAAGCCTGGCTCATAACCTGCATCTGTCCCTGTCCTCCTGTCCATTGTCCTCTGTTGCCATTTATAGCTCTGTCTTGAGTCCACATTGATTCAAACTGTGCTGTTCTCTTGTTTGCTGTCATCCACACAAGTAATGACATGGCAGCCACGTAGCATGAATGGGGGGATGGTGGCTGCAGAGTGCCTTCTGGCTGCCTCCACCCGCTACCTCCACCCACTACCTTCCATTCGGAGTTGGCTTGAGCTCTACAGCAGGTGCTAATGCATGACCTGTCTTCACGTCTCCGAGTGGACATAGGCTGCACTCATCTGGGACCTCGTCTTGTTATTTCTTGCCTTGTCTTGTGTTTATAATGTTGCTAATTAAACTAACCAGCTGGTTTATATTCTTTGTCAGGTTAACATTTATATATTAACAGTGGTTTCGGCAATCCTCACGTTTCATTGAGTCCTGTAGTTGATTATGGAGATCAGCATATTCATGCCTCCAGGAGTTTTTTTTTTTTTTTTTTTTTTTTTTTTGAGACAGACTCTACTCTGTCACCCAGGCTGGAGTATAGTGGCTTGATCTCCGCACACTACAACCTCTGCCTCCTAGGTTGAAGCAATTCTCCTGCCTCAGCTTTCCAAGTAGCTGGGACCCCAGGCACGTGCCACCACACCTGGCTAATTTTTGTGTTTTTTAGTAGAGACAGGGTTTCGCCATGTTGGCCAGGCTGGTCTTGAACTCCTGACCTCAGGTGATCTGCCTGCTTTGGCCTCCCAAAGTGCTGGGATTACAGGCGTGAGCTACCATGCCTAGCCTGCTTGCCGGAGTTCTTTTGGCCCACTGTCTAAAGCAAGCACACAGCTTGGGGCCTGAGACAGCAGCCAAACACCTTACAGGATATAGCCCACAGCCTCTAGTGCTTTCTAGGCTCCTGCAGAGTTCTGCCGTCAGGCATCGCTTCGTGATGGCTTTGGTAAGTGTGAGGAGAGTGGTTTGGGGCTGGAATGAAAGGCTGTGAATCTGGAGACACACTGGAACTGATCAACGCTCAGTTCTCATGGTTGCTGAAGGGCGTTGGTTGCTCCCAGTCATTGTTGCTTCAGTTTCTGCAGTGGCTCTTTCAGCTGTTGTTATTCTGTGCCCAGGCTGTTGACAACTTTCACTGAGTTGGACGGAGTAAGACCTTGGGCCATGCTCCTTGATTCACTCCCTGAGTGTGATGGATTGGTGAGGGTTCCGCTGGTATGATTGTAATTGGTCATCTCATCATGGCCGTTAACATTTCTGGACCAAACAAAAATGACTTAAGCAACTTCCAGATTCTGCTGATAGTATTTCATCTTCGTTACACAGGATGATCTAAAAGGCTACGGTCCTGGAGATCCTCACTCTATCTTTCTTGTAATCTGGGGGCATCTGGTCAACAGTACTGACTCACTCTGCACTTTATTTTTATTTATTTATTTATTTATTATTTATTATTATTATTATTATTTTTTATAAAGACAGGGTTTCACCATGTTGGTCAGGCTGGTCTTGAACTCCCGACCTCAGGTGATCCACCCGCCTTGGCCTCCAAAGTGCTTGGATTGCAGGTGTGAGCCACCGGGCCCAGCCTGCACTTTATTGAGTCTAGAACATTCAAGGACATTTGATACTTCTCAAACTTTAATTACATGCTCTCCCAGTTGCAGTGCTGTCTGAGCTTCCACGTGGTGCAGCCGATGGCCATTGGCACAGAGGAGCAGTTATGAGAGTTTTCATTGCAGCTGTTTCTCCTTTTCCCCCTTTTCCTCTCCCTTGGCTCCCCGTTCTCCTTCTCCTCCTTCCTCTTCTTTTCCCCTCCTTCTCCTCTTTTTTCTCCTCCCCCTGCTCTTCTTCCTCCTCCTTTTCCTCTTTTCCTGTCTATACTAGACTTTTTTCAATTAGTCACATGTTATTCTTTATTTTGAAGTGATTATGCAGGTTACAAAAGATTTCTCTATTGTAAACAATGTGCCGGGAGCAACCTGAGTTTTGTGTTTGTATTTTTTATGCACGTAATTACTTGATCCGATGCCTCTTCACTCAATCGGCCCTGACGATTTTTATCTCAACATCCACAGTACTGACGATATACTGGAATCTCTACCAGTTTATCGTTGGTGGTAAGGAAGCAGTCAGAGAATTGTTTGCTGATTGTTTCATTCTATATGAGTTCCCAACCAAGACTTTTCCCTTTTCTTATCATAAAAGAAACTCTGTCAGCCCAGTGTGGTTCAAACGTATCTAACCTAGTAGATGCCATTGAAGCAGTTCAGCTGAGGCTGGAGGCCAGCAGGCTGAGTGTGTGAATTGACCCACTGGTCATTCGTTAGGTTTAGGTAAGTGGTGAACTGGCTAGCTTATTAACTAGCTTATCATATTAATAAAAACCTTTTAATAAAAACCCATGTCCTGACACTCTGTAGCTTTAATGATCACATAACCAATCTGGTAACAAATGAGAATTCTGACACGTTGTTGATGCCACTGTTTTTAGTAACATAATGAACATCATAATGAAGAATATTCCAGAGTCTGCTTCTCTGGGAATTTTTTCCTAAAGATGAGGTTATCTTGTTGTGGCGTAGTCTGTTTTTAATGCTTTTCTGAGGCAGAGTTGTCTGGATCTCTTCTAACTCTAACTTTTAGATTGGCACTGAGAGAGTAGTCCGTTTGGAGCCGGGAAAGTGATTTTCCTCTTGATGTCCACTGCAGTCAGCGGCCCTCACTGCCCCTGCCCTCTGTGCTCATCCCTGATGCATGTCTTTGCTGTTATTTCAGCTGAGACGTCCTGTTGAGCAATACTGAAGAAACCTCACAACCTTAAAAGTTGATGTCGAGTTCCATCTCCTTCAATAGCATTTGGTTTTAACTTCTTCCATCTATATTTAACTATGCTGTCTGAGTTTCTGCGGCATTTAGAGTCAGTATAACACAGTGTGCTGGTTGATTATTCTGAGTTCCTGTGGCATTTACAGTCGATATAACACAGTTGCTGGCTGATTGCTCTCTTTTGCGCGCTAATGTTTCTGATGTCTGTGTCTCACGTCCCTGCTTACTTGGTGGATCCTCTAGGGCAGGCACTGTATCTTAAACAGATAGTTATTCTTGGTGTCTCCTGAAGCACTGATTGCAGCCCTGGCCACGCAATGATTCACAGTAAAGGCCTACTGGCCTCCTGCTGGCTCCCTAGATGCCCGAGGGCCCGTCACCCTCCCTCCACAGTCACGGTCCCCACTGGACTGCCCCCATGAGCTCCACCGCACTTCCTCAAGGGAAGAGTTTTGGTTTCTCTGGACAGGGAAAGCCAAGCCGCCTTGTGCCCCATCTCAGGGCAAGAGCAGTGAAGTAGGTGTCAGAGCCCCACTCTGAACAGGCCCAGGTCTGACCCACAGGAGGACAGGCCAGCGGCAGGATAACTAGAACTGCCACCTCCAGGCACCCACAGGGGCGGAAAGCTGGAATTCTTCTATCTCTAAAGGAGAAACCAAACTAGATGAATTCTCAATTAATGCAGCATTCAGCAACATCGTCTGGGGACATCACCTTTAAAATGGGAGCTCTCTCCAGAAGAAGCCACAGTTAGCAGCTTGCCCCCGTGTCAGGTGTCATGAGCTATTCCCATTGACGGGCAGATGGGTCACTAAGCAGAGATAGGGGTGGTGAGAACACGGGCGGATGACCAGCCAATCACGCACCCCAGAGCAGCAAGGCGAGGGCAAGCTGAGGGAGGGGGATTTGGGACTGACCTCACCACTGACAGCCAGCCTGGAGAGCTAAGCATGCGGGTGCTCGGAGCACAGAGGACGGGGCAAAGACTTTGCCCCTCTTTAAGGCATTTGTATTAGTTACCAACCCCTACGCTCTGTGTGATGGCGCAAGGCTGTCAGCAAGCACATACTGTGTGCCAGGTGCTCTTCTAGCTCCAGTAGGAAACCCAAGGCTAAGATGTGACCTTGCTCAGAAGTGGCCAGTGCATTGCAGAGATGAGGCCTATATGTGTGACCTGGAGGCCACACTGAGACAGACGCACGTCTGCACCAGGCACATGGACAGCCCTGTCATAGAATTCTAAATTAAATGCTGTATTCATGTAGAATTCATCTAGTTTTTTGTTTTTTTGTCACATGGTGTTTTGTGCACCTGCCCCTTCTTGTCATCACAGCTTATTGAACCTCTTCCATTACAAATGTTCTGAGCTCCTCGGTGAGTGTCTCTTCTGAGCAATACTTAGGAACTTCTCCCGATGGTTTAATGTGCAGCCACACTCACCTTTAGCAACTCTAGAGACACATTAGAAGAGGAGATTGTTTCTTCTCTAATACCCTTGAAGATGACTTCTGAGCTAATCCCCAAATGCAATTCGGAGGGAGTTGTAATAATCCCTTCCTAAAATGAGGAAAGCCCCCAGAATCACATGGCATACTTCAGTGATTATGAACATGCTTTGATATTCTTAATAATGTTACAGCGTGGACTGCTTTAGCACTGGTATATCCGAAGATGAGCGATGCTTTATCCATTGTTCTTTAATTTATACTTCCCACTAGCATTCAGAGTTTTCGGGGGAAAGAGCGGTTTGGTGGGGAGAAGAGCACAAAAAATAGAGGTTTAAACAGGTCAGGGGGAGAAGAACTCCAGGAAGATGTCTTGAGAACTGTGAACAGCCTTAGGACCCTGCTCTGCCCACACCGCTGACTCCCTGGGCATGTCTGGCTGCATTCGGTGGCACTAGTTCCATCACATTGGAAACTCCCAGTTCACAACTAGACATCTAGCAATAGTACCTATAACTATCTGGTGTTGAGAGTCTCAGTGTTTGTTGAAAACACCAGATGCTTAGCTAATTCTCTGCATAAGGAGTAACCATCTGAATACACTTTCTTTTATAATCTTTATAGAGTAACTCTTAGTTCATGGGACACATAGTCTAAAAAGTCATGTAAGTGTGTCAAATCCCACTGTCTGAAGTTGTAAGTAATCACAAATCCTTCATTATTAAATATGAAATAAGGTTGCTTAGAAGCCAGCACGTGGAACATAGTCTGGACAAACCGGAATGGCTAGCAGCGCACGTGTTACTGTTACTTCTCAACAACCTTGTCCTAACACTTGTCATCAACCAGAGCAGTGAGAAGCAGCCACTTTTGCATGAACCTGGTGTGGATTTTTTGGTATTATCTTGGCCAACTAAGTTAGTCAAGACACTGGTGGCTCACACTTCAAGGGGCGCAATTTTTCTTGGGTTTTGGTTTGCATCCTCCAGCCCCTCAGACAGGTGCTAACCATGTCATTGTTGAGCATTAACTGTAACATCTCCACATCCTATTTTTAAAAAGTTTGATGGATTGCTTTATTCTACATTGATATTTTCTTGGAAAAGTTCTCCCCCAGCCAGAAGGTGTGGTCAAGGGGCGGTAGGGCCGATTGTCACATGGAGACAGGGACTGGACGTAGACGATGTGGCTGAGGTAGGAGGCAGACTTCATGCCATGCTTAACAGCACAGGGAGCATTGGTGTCCTCGGCCCCTCTGCTGAGGTTAGTGTCTGGTGTTGGTGCCGTCTGCCCTGCTTGCTTTCTGCTCTTACGTCTGCCCAGCCTTAAGTTACGTGCTAAAAAGGGAGAACATGTCCTAGTCCCGATGTCTAACAACCCTAACCACAGTCTCCACATGATTTTTCCATTGCAGAGCTCCTGCTGAAGTCACTGAGAGCCCCAGTGATGGGACAATGATGTGGGGGTGCACCAGTGGGTAGAAATCCAGAAGTTGGTGAAACCTAGTTTACAAAACCAACGTGGAAAAACAAATTGATTTTTAAAAAGTAATTTCAAGGCCGGACATGTTGGCTCATGCCTGTAATCCCAGCACTTTGGGAGGCCGAGGCAGGCTGATCACGAGGTCAGGAGTTCGAGACCAGCTTGGTCAACATGGTGAAACCCCATCTCTACTAAAAATATAAAAATTAGCTGGGCGTGGTGGTGCATGCCTGTAATCTCAGCTACTCAGGAGGCTGAGGCAGGAGAGTCACTTGAACCCAGGTGGTGGAGGTTACAGTGAGCCAAGATCACGCCACTGTACTCCAGCCTGTGTGACAGAGTGAGACTCCGTCTCAAGGGAAAAAAGAAGTAATTTCAGGCAGTCTAGGGTTGACTGAAAATATCTGAGCTATCATTGCTTTAGTCTATGGGGCCATATACTTCTCTGAACATTGGAAATGTCATGAGATGACTGATGAGGAACCTAGAGTTGCAGCTCTGGGTAAGGAGGAAGAAGGACAGAGGGAGAAAGCCTGGACCCTGTGACACCTGTCAAGCCAGAGCGACCTGCCCAGATGGAGATGTTGGATGCGGAGGAGGACCAGGTGGTGGTGTCTAGAGGACAGAGCTGTGCAGAGTGGTGGGCTCCTGAGGACGGGGGCTGCTCAGCTGCGGGCTGGGTGTGGAGACTGAGCAGGTCAAATGACTATGAAGCCTACAGGAGGGCGTAGACTATAATTGGGGACAAAGTAAGGTAACTCCTAAGGACTTGGAAAAGAGATGACTCTAAGAATTGACTTGAATTACGTCAGAATGGAAGGCCAAAGAAAGAGCTTCTTGTCTAGAAGCAGCTTCCTGGCCTAATCGGTGCCAGACACATGTAAGAAAGAATGTACAGTCACAGGGGGCTCGGTCAGCACTGGAACAGACGAAAGGAGGCCCAGAGTGCGTCTGGTGCTGGCAGGCGACAGAGGCACTGTCTGTAAAGGACGCAGCACTGCCTTCTCCAGGGAAGTGCTGTGTGCGGTGGGCAAAAGACTTAGAGCCTTCCCAATCTACTTGATGACTACACACCTCGAATTCTGTGCTAAGCATGCAACTGTCTGGCCATTGACTTAGCTTCCTAGTAGCTCTGTACTGAGAAATGTGAGGGTTTTGATGGAGAATGTGAACATTTCAGGCACCGGAAAAGGATGTTGTTTCCATCATAAATTGGCACACAGCATTCTGATCATGCATTGTGATTTGGATAGAATCAGTCCATCACTGAGAAACTAGTTATCTCTGGAAATACTAATAAAGTTTGTGTTCTGTTTTTGGCAAAGTAAGGAATAGGTAAATTCACCCAAGCAGTGAGGTCTCTTGGTGGCAGACCTCTGACCTCATGCTGGTGTCTCTCCATGCATGCCGCCTGTCCCTGTGTGGAGACACTTGGCTCAGGTGAAGGAACCTAAGCAGGGGATCCTCCGTCGCTTGCTTCAGTTGCACTCGTGGCATAATCGCCATTGATAGCTTTCCATTTCCTTTACCTTTTTACTCCCCACAGCTAAGTCATGAACGCGAGGCAAGGGAACGTAATTTTCCTAGAACATGTTAGTCCTACTCTCATGGCAGTCTCTGCTGTATACAGGTCATGAAGGATTATTACTATTATAATAGCCCATCAATAGAGAGAAAAACACACTATTTTATGTTTTATTTTATTTTATAATTTCTTTTCAGACAGGGTCTCACTGTGTTGCCCAGGCTAGTGTGCAGTGGCACAGTCATGGCTTACTATAGCCTCAACCCCCTGGGCTCAGGTGATCCTCCCTCCTCAGCCTTCAAAGTAGCTGGACCTACAGGCATGTGCCCCCATACCTAACTAATTTTTTGTATTTTTTTTCTAGAGATGTCATGAGTAAAAATCGATTACCACAGTCAAGGCTCCAGTAGAAAGGGACAGTACCCTGCTCCACTTCTCCCCATAGTCTATCTTCCTCCTGGAAGCTTTCATTCTTAGCAGCTTCTGCTCTCAGGTTTCCTGGGGAACCTCCACACCTGTAAAGATTGTCTCCTGCCCTCTTGCTGTGATGGCCAAAGGTTTTACTCATTGTCTTCCTCCTTCCTGCTCCAAATAGAGTACAACTACCCTTTTTAGTTCCTCTCTTAGTTCCTTACCCTTAAAACCTTTTGTTGTTGTTTCATTAACCATAAAAAGTTGGGAATTACTTTTAAATGATAAATTAATCTGCAGAATTAAAATGGAGTTGATGCAGACTGAAGGGGTAGTTCAATGTTTTCTGATTATTTTATTGGGAACTTGCTGATTATTAAAATAATTTTAAGATTTTTTAAGTAGTTAATGTTTGCCTTTCCATCACTGTTACAAATGTCTTTCTTAACCATTTATATGTGTGTGTGTGTATGTGTATACTTTATATATATATACTCTATATACATACTTTATATATATATACATACTTTATATATGTATATACACATATATATGTATATATATATATATACACATACTTTATATATATACTTTTTTTTTTTGAGATGGAGTTTCGCCCTTATTGCCCAGGCTAGAGTCAATGGCGCGATCCCAGCTCACTGCAACCTCTGCCTCCCGAGTTCAAGAGATTGTCTGCCTCAGCCTCCCGAGTAGCTAAGATTACAGGCATGTGCCACCATGCCCAGCTAATTTGTATTTTTAGTAGACAGGGTTTTTCCATGTTGGTCAGGCTGGTCTCGAACTCCCAACCTCAGGTGATCCTCCTGCCTTGGCCTCCCAAAGTGCTGGGATTACAGGTGTGAGCCACTGCGCATGGCCTCATTTTTATATATTTTAAACATTGATTTGCTACATAAATAGTTTTTAAAGCAGCTGTAAAATATAAAATTTAAACATTTAACATCAAAATAAATGTAAAATATAAAATATAAAAACACTTTTAAAAGCCTTTTTTATATAGGCAGCAACATACAGGCACACCTTGGAGTTACTGCAGTTTCAATTCCACAGCTACAACAGAGCAAATCACAATAAAGGACGTCACATGAATTTTTTGATTTCCTAATGCACATAGAAGTTATGTTTATATAACTATAAACATACTGTAGTCAATTTAGTGTGCAATAGCATTCAATCTAGAAAATACACACCTTAATTTAAAAACACTTTATTTCCACTTTGGGAGGCGGAGGGCAGTGGATCATTTGAGGTCAGCAGTTCCAGACCAACCTGGCCAACATGGTGAAAGCATCTCTACTAAAAATACAAAAATTAGCTGAGTGTGGTGGTGCTCACCTGTAATCCTAGCTACTTGGGAGGCTGAGGCAGAAGAATCGCTTGAACCAGGGAGGCAGAGGTTGCAGTGAGCTGAGATTGCACCACTACACTCTAGCCTGGGCAAGAGCAAAATTCTATCTCAAAAAAAAAACAACAAAAAACATAAAACAAAAACACTTTGTTTCTAGAAAATGCTAACAATCTCCTGAACCTTCAGCGAGTTGCCATCTAACTGGCGGAGGATCTTGCCTTAATGTCATGGCTATTGACTGATGAGGATGGTGGTGGCTGAAGGCTGGGGTAGCAGCGACAGTTTCTGAAAATAAGACAACAATGCGGTCTGGCACATCAATCGAATCTTCCTTTCAGGAAAGATTTCTCTGTAATATGCGATGCTGTTTGATAGCATTTTACCCACAGTAGAACTTCTTTCAAAATTGGAGTCAATCCTCTCAAGGCCTGTACTGCTTTATCCACTCAGTTTATGGAATATTCTAAATCCTGTGTTGTCATTTCAGCAGTGTGCACAGCAGCTTCCTCAGGAGCAGATTCCATCTGAAGAAACCACTTTTTTGCTCATCTGTAAGAGGCAATTCCTCCTTCATTAAAGTTTTATCATGGGATTGAAACAATTCAGTCCCATCTTCAGATTCCATTTCTAATTCTGATTCTCTTGCTATTTCCACATCTGCAGTGACTTCCTGCACTGAAGTCTTGAACCCCACAAAGTCATCCACAAGGGTTGGAATCAACTTCTAAACTCCTTTCAATGTTGATACTTTTACTTCCTCCCATGAATCATGAATATTCTTAATGGCACATAGAATGGAATAGTTTCCAGAAGGTTTTCAGTTGACTTTGCCCAAATCCATCGGAGGAATCACTATCAATAGCAGCTATAGATTTATGAAACGTATTTCTTAAATAATGAGACTTGAAAGTCAAAATGATGCCTTGATCCATGAGCTACAGGATGGATATTGTGTTTGCAGTCATGAGAACAATACTAATCTCCTTGCACAGCTCCATTAGAGCTCTTGGGGGACCAGGTGCCTTGTCAGTGAGCAGTAATATTTTGAAAGGAATCTTTTTCTGAGTAGTAGGCCTCCACAGTGGGCTTAAAACAGTAAATCATGCTGTAAACAGATGTGCTGTCATTCAGGGCTTGCCGTTCCATTTGGAAAGCACAAGGCAGAGTAGTTAGCAACATTCTTAAGGGCCCGAGGATTTCCAGAATGGTAAATGAACATTAGCTTCAATTTAAGGTCACCAGCTGCATTGCATCCGCATAAGAGAGCCAGACTGTCCTTTGAAGCTTTGAGGCCGGTCATTGACTTCTCTTCGCTAGCTGTGAAAGTCCTAGGTGGCTTCTTCTAATAGAAGGCTGCTTCATCTACACTGAAAACCTGCTGTTTAGTGTAGCCACCTCCATCAGTGAGCTCAGCTCGATCTTCTGGAGAACTTGCTGCAGCTTCTCCATCAGCACTTGCTGCTTCGCCTTCCACTTTTCTGTTATGGAGGTGGTTTCTTTCCTTAAACTTCATGAATCAAGCTCTGCTAGCTTCACACTTGTGCAGCTTCCTCACCTCTCTCAGCCTTCATGGAATTGAAGAGAGTTAGGGCCTTGCTCTGGGTTATGCTTTGGCTTAAGAGAATGCTGTGGCTGGTTTCATCTTCTCTCCAGACTTCTCAGACTTTCTTCACGTCAGCAATGTTTTGCTTTCGTGTAATTTGTGTGTTCACTGGAGTAACACTTTTAATTTCCTTCAAAAACTTTTTCTTTGATTCGCAGCTGTTTGGCACAAGCTTTTGGCCTGCCTTGGCTTTCGATGTGCCTTCCTCACCAAGCTTAATCTTTAGATTTAAAGTGAGAGATGTGAGACTCGTCTTTTCTCTTGAACATTTAGAGGCCACTGTAGAGTTGTTAATTGGCCTAATTTCAATATTGTTGTGTCTCGGGAAATAGGAGGACCTGAGGACAGGGAGAGAGGCAGGGAACCGCCAGTTGGTGGCGCAGTCAGAACACGCACAGCATTCATCAGTGAAGGTTGTCCATGGACGTGGCTTGTGGTACTCCAAAACAGTTACACTAGGGACATCAAAGAACACTGAATTCAGATCTCTATAACAGACATAACAGTAATGAAAATGTTAGAAACGTTTAAAAGTTACCAGAATGTGACACAGAGACAGGAAGTGGGCACATGCTGCTGGGAAAATGGTGCTGATAGACCTGCTTGATGCCGAGTTGGTGCAAAGCTTCTATTTGTTTCATTAAGAAAGCACTATCGAGGGAGAGAGATCCAAGATGGCCGATTAGCAGCAGCTCAGGAATGTAGCTCCCAGTGAAAGCGCAGAGAACGAGTGGACGCCGCACTTGCCGACGAATTTTTGTTGCCCACAGACCGGGAGATTCCCGGCAGAGGAGCCACACAGGTTGCCAGCGCGGCTCTTTTGGCCGGCGCGGCTGTTTTGCCGGCGCCCCAGCGCGGCGCTTCCCGGTGCAGAGTATACAGGATGGTCAGGCTCGGCTGGTCCCATCCCCACAAGGAAAACAGCAATTGGAAGCGCTGAGGACTGAGAGTTTCACAGCAAGCACAGCGAACCCGGGAAGGTCCGGCTCTGTGGGGAACGGGCATCCGCCAAAGGAAAAATAAGAAACAGAAAAA
>PVKP010038458.1:0-20863 GCA_004027715.1 Plecturocebus donacophilus
ACATATATCAATATTAAGCCTAAACTTAAAGGGATTAAATGCCCCAATCAAAACGTACACTTAGACAAACTGAATAAAAAGTTAAAACCCATTGGTACACTGTATTCAGACCTTTCTTATAGGCAAGGATACACAAAGACTTAACATAAAGGGATGGAGGTAGATCTACCAACCTAATGGAAAGGAAAAAAAAAAAAAAACAGATTTGAACTCAGACCTAGAACAAGCAAATTTAAATATTTACAGAACCTACCACCCCATATCCACAAAACATATATTTTTTTCAATATTATATCATACCTATTCTAAAAGTGATCACATAATAGGAAATAAATCACTTTTTAGTAATTGCATAAGCATTTCACAGATTTAAATGAAATCCTGAGCAATAGAGCAAGATTCTTGTTCTCTCTCCCTCCTTCCCTTTCTTTTTTCTCTTTCGTTCTACTTCTTTTTTTCTCTTAAAAAAAGAAACAACTTCCCCTCTCTCTCCTTCTTTCAGAAAAAAAAAAAACCATAAGATCATTTCAAAAAAAATAAAAATAAATAAATAAATAAATAAAATAGAAACAAACTTCCTTGAAAAAGCAGTGAGAAGCTTTAAAAACAGAAGATAAAAAGGCCAGATGGCTGGAACAGAGAGCAGGTGAAAGCATGTGAGGCCTCCACGCTGTGTGAACGATGTGGGTCTTTCTCCCAAGAGCAAAGAGAAGGCAGCTGGGAGATTTCAAGGGGGCATGAGGTGAGGGAATCTGCATTCTGCATTCAGTGTGGTGAAAGCAGGACAAGAACGAATGGGGAGAGCTTGGAGCTGCAGGGCCAACCTGTGAGATGCTGGTGATGAGAACCGCAGTCCAGCAGAGGAGCAGGAGGGAAGCGAGAGGATTTGAGCTCAACTCCAGGGTTGGGCCAGCCATCAGGGGTGAGGAAGGGTGGCAAGTCATCTACCTTGTCAGTCCTCTTAACAGTTTTTTGTTTTGTTTATTTGTTTGTTGTTTGAGATGGAGTCTCGCTCTGTCGCCCATGCCGGAGTGCAGTGGCATGATCTCGGCTCACTACAACCTCCACCTCCCAGTTCAAGCAATTCTGCCTCAGCCTCCTGAGTAGCTGGAATTACAGGCATGCACCACCACACCCGGCTAATTTTTGTATTCTTAGTAGAGATGGGGTTTCACTATGTTGGTCAGCCTGGTATCAGACTCCTGACTTCATGATCCAACCACCTCGGACTCCCAACGTGCTGGGGTTACAGGTGTGAGTCACTGCGCCTGACCAACAGTAATTTTTAAATGTTCATTGACTTTCCCTCTTGAGATTCAACTTTCTTCTTTTTTAAAAAATTTTTTTTGGTTTTTGTTTTTGGGTTTTGGGTTTTTTTCTTTTGTTTTTAAGAAGGAGTTTTGCTCTTGTTGCCCAGGTTGGAGTGTAATGATGCAATCTCAGCTCACTGCAACCTGTGCGGGTTCAAGCGATTCTCCTGCCTCAGCCTCCCAAGTAGCTGGGATTACAGGACTGTGCTATCATGCCTGGCTAATTTTGCATTTTAGTAGAGACAGGGTTTCTCCATGTTAGTCAGGCTGGTCTCAAACTCCCGACTTCAGATGATCTGCCTGCCTCAGCCTCCCAAAGTGCTGGAATTACAGGTGTGAGCCACTGCAAGAGGACTTTTTTAATTATTTTTTTGAGATGGAGTCTCACTCTTTCACCCAGGCTGTATTTCAGTGGTGCAGTCATGGCTCATTGCAATCTCTGCCACCCGGGTTCAAGCGATTCTTCGGTCTCAGCCTCCCAAGTAGCTGGGGTTACAGGCATGGGCCACCACGCTTGGCTAATTTTTGTATTTTTAGTAGAGATTGGGTTTCACCATGTTGGCCAGGCTGGTTTTGAACTCCTGACCTCAAGTGATCTGCCGGTTCAGCCTCCCAAAGAGTTGGGATTACAGGTGTGAGCCACTGCACCCGGCTGAGATTCAACTTTCTCACAGAATAGGGATGATGATGTGCCCTTTCCAACATGAAGGTGGTGCCACCTTTAGCCAAAAATATTTCAAAGGTAAGACCAAGGCTCTGATATTAAGAAGGAATCCCCCTGGGGTAAAGGAAAATAATTTTTTTTTAAACCCAGCCTCAAAACCAATTTAGTCACTAAATACCACACAACAGAGAAAGAACAGACCATGGAACTCTAGCCCTTCCGAAATGTCTAACCTAGGCTGTAGCATTTTGCCTCTCTGCATCTGTTTTCTCATCAGTAAAAAAGGGATAACCCAGGCACAGTGTGGCTCACCTGTAATTCCAACACTTTGGGAGGCCAAGGTGGGAGGTTCACTTGAGCCCACAAGTTCGAGACCAGCCTGAGCAACATAGTGAGACCTCATCTCTACAAAAAATACAAAAATTAGCCAGGCATGGTGGCTTGCATCTGTAGTCCCAGCTACTTGGGAGGCTGAAGTGGGAAGATCTTGAGCCTGGGAGGTTGAGGCTACAGTGAACAATGATCACACCACTGCACTCCAGCTTGAGAGACAGAGCAAGACCCTGCCTCACAAAAAAAGAAAGGATAATACCTCTGCTCCTCCGGAGGACTAAGCATCAACATAAATAAAACATAGCACAGGCAGTCACATACTATAACTATTATTATTACTGTTTGTTTGTTTTTAGAGACAGGGTGTCTGTCTATTGCCCAGGGTGGAGTGCAATGACACGATCATAGCTCACTGCAGCCTTGAACTAGTGGACTCAAGCAATCCTCCTACCTTAGCCTCCCAAAGCATTGAGATTACAGACATGAGCCACAGCACCTGGTCTATTATTATTAATAGTAAGCAGTGTACTCCTTTTAGCCATAAATGACAGCTGTCACAGAAGGAATTAACTTTTTTAATTCTACTATAAAATACATTTTCTGTAACAAAGTTTATGGTAGTAAATTCTATTATATAGGTTCAGTATTCCTTATCCAAAATACTTAGGATCAGAAATGTTTCCAATTTCAGGTTTTTCTGGACTATGGCATATGCGTATTATATACTTACCAGTTAGGCATGCCTAACCCAAAAATCCAAAATCCAACTTGCTTCGATTAGCATTTCCTTGAGCATCACGTTGGTACTCAAAAAGTTTTGAATTTTGGAGCATTCTAATTTTGGGTTTTTGGATGAGGCATACTCTACCTGTGTAAGAACACATTAACCTAATATTCAGAGCAGGATTGCCTCTCTCAGAAAATGGACAGCATGGTAATAAAGAAAAGTGATCAAGAAGTCATGGATACACAGACACACACACCACACACACCCATACACACACAGACAAACCAACCCAGCCAGGAAAGGGGAGTTCTTCCTAATTACCTCTGCATCTCAGGCCCTGGAAAAGTGATTGCACTGGAAGCTTTGGTGTCCAGCAGAATCACCTGGGGAGCCTGTTGAAATGCAAATTCTCAGCAAGCTCCTCGGCTTCAGTACATACACACACACTCATGCACATGTACACACCCTGCTCCAGTACAACTAGGATGGGACTTAGACAATGCACCATCAAGAAGCAACCCAGGAAACGCTGATGCAAGCAGACCTTGGATCCCTGTGTAGACCAAGGCCAGGCCCCATACTAGGCTCTCAAGAAGGACTAAATCGATCAATCAGTCTAATGATCTAATACCACAAACATATACTGAGACTCTAATGTATGATAGGCACAAAGTGCTTGTGTAAAATATTGAGAAGTAAACTTTTTTTAAAAAATGGAGAAACAGCTGGGCGTGGTGGCTCTCGCCTGTAATCCAAGCACTCTGGAGGCCAAGGTGGGCGGATCACCTGAGGTCGGGAGTTCAAGACCAGCCTGACTAACACGGTGAAATCCCATCTTTATTAAAAAAAAAAAAAAGAAAAGAAAAGAAAAGAAAAATGAAGAAAAAAAAAGAAAAATAAAAAATAAAAAATGGAGAAACATCCTTTCACGATGATGGATGAGTATGTAATACACATACTCATCTGGATAACAAATCTTTACTGAGTACTTTCTAGATGCTTCTAGTCACTGGAGAGACATCTGTAAACAACACAGCAAAACATCCCTGCCTGCACATAGCTGACATTATAGTGACAAGAGACAGATAATAGGCAAAATTAAAAAGATAAATGTATATATAGTCTGTTGGAGGGTGATACATGTCATGGAGAAAATCTAAGCAAAGAAGGGACGGATTATAAGATGTATCATTTTAAATCTGTGCCAGTTTCAAATCATCCACGTAGCTCTATTCCAGGCAGGTCTACATGCTTTGCTCATGGCTGTTAAAGTTTTACAGAAGAATAAGGGAAGGAAAGGACTGAAAAAGGAATGATGGACATGGGTGGGTGGGCTAGGGTGAGAGGGTGGGGGATATGAACAGTTTCCAGGATGAGATGAACGTTAAGCAAGTAAGTTCCCTTCCCTTTCCTTCCCATGCAGGAATGTCCCTCCTGCCACCCCAGGGGCTGCAGAGCGCAAATCAGCTCTGACTGAGCTCACAATGCATTTGCAGCAAGGACTGGATGCCTGTGTGTCTCCTACCTTTGCCAAGTCCTATGTGTCTCCTTCCAGCTAATGTTATCAGCTTATGCAATTATGTCAGCCTTTCTTGGGTCATGAATGTCAATGGCCATTTTTAAGATTTTTTTTTTTTTTTTCTGAGACAGTCTCACTCTCTCTCACTTTGTTACCCCGGCTGGAGTATAGTAGTGCAAACTCAGCTCACTGCAACCTTCACCCCCTAAACCCTTGATTTTCCCCAAAATTAGTCTGGGCTCAAGCAAGTCTCTTGCATCAGCTTCCCAAGTAGCTGCGACTACAGGTGTGCACCACCACACCCAGCTAGTTTTTGTATTTTTAGTAGAGACAGGGTTTCGCCATGTTGGCCAGCCTGGTCTCAAACTCCTGACCTCAAGTGATTGATCTCCCTGCCTAGGCCTCGAAAAGTGCTGGGATTACAGGCATGAGCCACCACAACTGGCCCATTTTTGGGAAATATCTGTTATCATAACAGAAACAGATGATCACAGTAAAAAACATGAAACATACCAGAAAACAATATTCCCACTATTCTTACCCCTACTGCTACCTCAGGCCACATTTCAGTGTGTTTGGCCAGTGCTATCTGACATAGCTAGGACCACTCTGCATCCACAGAATTTCGTATCCTGCTCTTTTTACAACATATGCCTTTTACTGCATACGTAATTTTTAAATCACTACCTATGTGCTTTTCTGTTGAAAACAAATTCTATATAAATATAATTTTTAATGGCTATACAACATCCCATCCTATTAATGCACTATACTTCATTTAACTATTTCCCAATTATTTGGTTTTTAGACATCTAAGTTCTTATAATTATTAATTATCCTGAAAATAACTTTACATGGAAAGGTATCTTGAATAATTCCTTCAGAACAGATTCCTAGAATTAGAATTACGGAAAATGTGGAGTATTTGAGATGAGTAGTCACTGCTCAGAGAGTCTATGGGTGACTGAAATTTCAGCGCTGTACCTCTCAGCTGCAGAGGCAGAGCACAGAAGCCAGTCACCTTCTGCTGCCCTTTCAACCTCGATGGTCAATGGTTTTAGAAGTGACATATTTACCTGCTGTCGGAATCCGAGGCGATCTCCTTTCTCCCTCCAAAGCGGATCTGGCACTGCACAGAAAAAGAAGCTGCTGAGATCAGCTGTTGGGATGGAACACTCAAAATGTCACAAAACAACCCACACAGGCCTTAAGGGTCAGGAAGGGGACAGAGGACCAGAAGTTCTGCATGCCACATCAGGACGTCCCTGTGCCCTGGGTGTCAGCACAAGACTTAAGAAGGTGCACACCCCAGTCTTCAAGCTGCCACTTAAAGGAAACCCTTATCTCCCACTTGTACAGAAACAAGCCTTGTGGAAAAACAATGCTAACAAGAAAACAAAACACACAGCCATCTGCATTATCCAGGAAGCTGCTCCTGCTGTCGGCAGCGAACTGTCTACAACAGTTTGTAGCTACAACTGGCTACAAAGCTCTTCACGGGTAATAACTACAACTTCCACCACCTGCACTGATGGGTCCCTTTGGACAGAGCCCCAGAGTTGTTATGACTGGCTATGACATTACAACAGCCTCATACAAGTCATCCAGTTGTGCAGAATGACAATTTACTGAGGGTGGATAAAAATGAAACCAGGCTACTTTTTGAATTGGTAAAATTAAAATATAGAGAACATATACTTTGCCATTTTAACCATCTTTAGATGTAAATTTCAATTTACAATGTTGTGTAACCATCATCATTATCCACTATTCTAGTTTTCTTTTCTTTCTTTTGTTTTTTGACACGGAGTCTTGCTCTGTCGCCTAGGCTGGAGTACAGTGGTGCGATCTTGGCTCACTGCAATTTCCGCCTCCCAGATTCAAGCGATTCTCCTCCCTCAGCCTCCTGAGTAGCTAGGATTATAGGCACATGCCACCATGCCCAGGTAATTTTTGTATTTTTAGTACAGATGGGGTTTCACTCTGTTGGTCAGGCTGGTCTCGAACTCCTGACCTCATGATCCACCCACCTTGGCCTCCCAAAGTGCTGGGATTACAGGTGTGAGCCACCATACCCAACCTCTAAGTTTCTTTAAAAAAAAATAGGGTCTGGGCCGGGCGCGGTGGCTCACGCCTATAATTCCAGCACTTTGAGAGGCCGAGGTGGGTGGATCACCTGAGGTCAGGAGTTCAAGACCAGCCTGGCCATCACGGTGAAACCCCATCTTTAAAAAAAAAAAAAAAAAAAAAAAAATAGGGTCTGTCACCCAGGCTGAAGTATAGCAGTGCCATCACAGTTCAAGGTAACCTCGACTACCTGGGCTCAAGCAATTCTCCAACCGTAGCCTCCCAAACAGCTGGGATTACAGGCACATGCCATCAGGTTCAACTCGTATTTTTTATTTTTTGTAGAGATAGGAGTCTCACTATGTTGCCCAGGCTGGTATCACACTCCTGGCCTCAAGATATCATCCTACCCCAACCTCCCAAAGCACTGGGATTACAGGTGTGAGCCACCGCACCTGGCCTACTACTGTCTTTTTTCTTTTAAAAGTACAGAATCTCTGCTATGGGTAGCACTCTTGCAGGATTCCTAAACTTATTATCAAAACTACTACATTGTGTGTCTGTGTATTTGTGTGTGTGTGTGTATGTGTATATATATATATATATATATATATATATACACACATATATATATAATTTTAAATGATACATTTGTCAAAACACATGAAACTGTACCCTTAAAATGCTATATTTTATTTTATGTAAATTATACATCAATAAAGTTTATTTATGAAAGTCATATGTAAAAAAAAGTCATATACAACACTTTAACCCTCAAAATAACAATAATAATAATAATAATAACAGCAGGCCAGACGTGGTGGCTCACATCTGTAATCCCAGCACTTTGGGAGGCCAAGGTGGGCGGATCACCTGAGGTCAGGAGTTCAAGACCAGCCTGGTCAACGTGATGAAACCCTGCCTGTACTAAAAAATACAAAAATTGGCTGGGCGCAATGGTTCATGCATGTAATCCCAACACTTTGAGAGGCCAAGGCGGGTGGATCACCTGAGGTCAGGAGTTCAAGACCAACCTGGCCAACATGATGAAACCCCATCTCTACTAAAAACACAAAAATTAGCTGGGCATGGTGGTGGGCGCCTGTAATCCCAGCTACTTAGGAGGCTGAGGTAGGAGAATCACTTGAATCTGGGGGGCAGAGGTTGCAGTGAGCCAAGATCACGCCACTGCACTCCAGGCTGGGCCACAGAGTGAGACTCAGTCTCAAAAATAAATAAATAAATAAAAATTTAAAAATAAAATACAGGCGCAGTGGCTCATACCTGTAATCCCAACACTTTGGGAGGCCGAGGCAGTCGGATCACCTGAGGTCGGGAGTTAGACACCAGCCTGACCAACATGGAGAAACCTCATTTCTACTAAAAATACAAAATTAGCTGGGCATGGTGGCTTGCGCCTATAATCCCAGCTACTCGGGAGGCCAAGGCAGGAGAATCACTTGAACTGGGGAGGTGGGGGCTGCAGTGAACCAAGATCATGCCATTG
Source organism: Plecturocebus donacophilus (assembly GCA_004027715.1). NCBI lineage: Eukaryota > Metazoa > Chordata > Mammalia > Primates > Pitheciidae > Plecturocebus > Plecturocebus donacophilus. The sequence goes on from PVKP010038458.1 coordinate 8,128, forward strand.
TACTCCAGCCTGGGCAACAAGAGCAAAACTCCATCTCGAAAATGAAATAAAATACAAAAATTAGCTGGGCACAGTGGTGCACACCTGTAGTCCCAGCTACTCAGGAGGTTGAGGCAGGAGAATCACTTGAACCCAGGAGACAGAGGTTGCAGTCAGCTGAGATTATGCCTCTGCACTCCAGCCTCAGCAATAGAGCTAGACTCCATCTCAAAAATAAAAAAAACGAAGCTCTGGGCATAACCTCCAATTTATTTCTCTCTAACTGCTACATTTAAAGTGGTTCAACTTGCCTCCTCACTTTATTATAATTTTCATTTCTGCAGCAAAGAAAGAACAAGCTAACAACATGGGCTCCAGATGTTACCATATTAACAGAGGACCAGGTTCCATCCGGGCCCTTTACCTGCTTTAACAAGCCAATTCCCTCAGCAGCCGTACACAGATAAGTGACCCAGTTACAAAAAAGAGAGATGCTCAGGGAGGGTGTATGAGTTGTCCCTGTACACACACAGCTGAAGAAGTAAAGCTGGCCTTCAATTCCAGCTACATCTGAGCCCAAAGCCTGTGTACTTCCTACCATACGATGCCTCAAGGCTTGCGTAGATGCTATATTCTCTGGGCTGACTTCAATACTCAACATACATCCCGGCCACATGTGGTGTCATGCACCTGTATGTAGTCCCAGCTACTCATGAGGCTAAGGTGGAAGGATTGCTTGAGCCCAGGAGTTCGAGGTTACAATGAGCTATTATGGCACCACTGCACTCAAGCCTGGGCAACAGCAAGACCTTGTCTCTAAAAAAAAAAAATGTTAACACACACCCCTATTAAAGTACTTACCTCCCTATAGTGTAATTACACCCATAAAATTGTCAACTGCACCTTCCAAAAAGTGAGCTCCTAGAATTCCCAGATTTGGATCCTGCCTCTGCCACTTACTAACTCTGACACTTGAGCAAGTTATTGGATCTCTCTGAGCTTCAGTTTCTTCATCCGTAAAATGGAACCAATTGCAGGAACTATAATCTCACAGTGTTGTTGGAAGGATTAAATACAAAGTGCTTAGCAGAGAGCCTGGCACACAGTGAAGGTGTGATCAATGACAGCTAACAGTAGCATGCATCTGGTACATGCAGCAAGCAGATTCCAGCCTCACATCCAGGCTTGCTTCCAAGCCCAGCCGGAGCCAAGCATCAGAAACAATGTAGCACCGATCACAGGAGAGCCACCTGGAGCATCCACATAGCTGGGGGCAGCAGCAGAGGACCCCAGGCATGGCCTCCTTCCTCCTTGTCCTAGCCTTCTTGTGCTCAGCGGTCCTAACTCCAGACCACCACCTCTGCACCCCTCAGAGTTGCCCTCAAACACAAATGCTTGGAAATGAGACAATGAGACTTTGCAACCCACATCAATGCTCTTTCTTTTCTTTGAGACAGAGTCTTACTCTGTCACCAGGCTGAAATACAATGCTGTGATCTCAGCTCACTGCAACCTCCGCCTTCCAAGTTCAAGCAATTCTCCTGCCTCAGTCTCCCAAGTAGCTGGGATTACAGGTGCCTGCCACTATGCCCAGCTAATTTTCATATTTTTAGTAGAGACAGGTTTCACCATGTTGGCCAGGTTAGTCTCAAACTCCTGACCTCAAGTGAGTGATCTGCCTGCCTTGACCTCCCAAAGTGCTGAGATTATACGTGTGAGCCACTGCACCCGGCCCAATGCCCTTCTTGAAGGGACATCATGAAGGATGGGGTCCTCTAGAGGTCTTTGGAAATTCAAGACACAGGACTTCCTCCAACCCAACTCTGACCGCGTTCCCTGCTCTATCATTTCCTGGGGAAAATGATTAGATTGCTTCACTGTTCCCAGATATAAAGTGGGAGTTAGTCTGTGTATGTTATGGGGATGAAATGACCTATATTAATTATCTGACACCATTACTCGACCAAAAAGGCAAACGTGTGCTTTCTGCTTACCTGCTTCACTGCATCCAAGAGTCGCTCCAGCAGAAATTGCCTTTTGTCATTGTTCTGTGATCCTAAAATGCAATGAGGCTTCATTAGTTCTGTTTGATGCTCGTCTTCTATTAAGACTTTCTGACATTATGGTACATGGTTGTCCCCAACTAGATCAGTCCATTGCTATTGATCTTTAACAAAATCAACAACACGACCAGGTACCGATAATCTATAACATTACAATGAAGTTTGCCCACTGCCTGTTACTGCATCAAAGGAAAACAGCCAAAATAATTTTCCCCAGATTTGAAGAACATGGCTAGAATGGTCTACGGGTTTCTCAACCTTGGCATGATTGACATTGTAGGACATTTAGCAGCAACCCTGGCCTCTACACATGACATGCCATTAGCAAACACAAACCCTGGGTTATAACAAAAATATCTCCATGTAATCCCAAGTGTCCCCTGGGAATCAAAACTGCCCCCCAGTTGTCAACCAGCAGCCTAAAATAAAATAAAAGTTTCCCAGTACAGTGGGCACTGCTCACTGGCTGATCTCACTACCATCTCCAACATCCTTTTTCCATGTCACCTTCAGCAATCCAAGCTGAAAAACCTAATTACTCCTTTTCTCAGCAGCTGAGTCTGAACTTAAGCAGTCTGGCCAATGAGAAGCCAGCAGAAGTGCATTGGGAGAGTTCTGGGAAAGTCATTCCCTTCTGATATAAAGAAAAGCTATAAAGCACATCATTCCACCCTTCATCCTTCATGCCTTAATCATAAACATGTTGGGTGGAGCTGGAATAGCATTTTGCCACCACGAAGTCAGGAGCCTGAGGGAAAGACCTAGAGAATCACAAAGATACCAGCCCTTATATCACTCAGTTGTTAAGCCAAGACTAGAAACAAGCTAACTCTCACCAAACCCTATTTGTCCACACCACCGCACATTGGGCTGTTACTTGCAGCTAAAAGCATTCCCAACTGACACACATGACATACACTGAACTTCCAATTTAAGGTCTAGAGCACAGGCACTTGAAAGCACAGGCAGAGAGTTGTCAGAGCCACACCTGATCTCCACAAGAGGCCCAATACCTCCAAGCAAGATACAAAGCCACGGAATATGACGCACCAGACACAGAGCACACTGACTTCAAAGGATACTGAAATTCAAGTTTCAAGGGCAGATTGCTCCACATGGCAAGTGTTGAACTGCCATCAGGCTGATTGTGTCTTGGGCAAGTCTACATGGGCTGCACCAGACAGCAGCAGTGGGGTATTATCTCAGAGATGGTCAGTGATTCCTCCAGTCAAGCCTGGGCCAGCTGGTTGATAACAACCACCACCACCACGTGCTGGGCATGCCCTACCTGCCAGGCACCAAGTTGGGCACTCTGTATGCATCATCTCCTTTCACCTTCACATCCACCCTACAAGCCAGGACCCTAAACACAGGTGGGAAAGCTGAAGCCCACAGAAGTCAAGTGACTCTGTGCAATGATCCACCCAGGATTTTTTTAACTTCTATTGTGTATGAGGCAATGTTTTAAGAGCTGAGGACACAGGAGTTAAATGGAGCTAAAATCCTACTAGAAAGTGGGCACAATGGCTCACACCTGTAATCCCAGCACTTTGAGAGGCTGAGGCAGGCAGATTGCTTGAGCTCAGGAGTTTGAGACCAGCCTGGGCAACATAACAAAGCCCTGTTACCAAAAATACAAAAAATTAACCAGGGATGGTGGCACACACCTGTCGTCCCAGCCATCCATGAGGCAGAAGTGGAAGGATCACTTGAAGCCGGAAGGCAGAGGTTGCAGTGAGCTGAAATTGTCCCACTGCACTCTGGCTTGGGTGACAGAGTGAGACCCTATCTAAAAAAAAAAAAAACCTAGAAGAAACAAATAGCATAAAATTAAACTAATCAATGAAAAAGTGTTAGAGAGTCATAGAAGGCTGTTTTAGCCAAGGCAGCCACTGAGGTCTCTCTACACAGATGACATTTGAACCAAGCCCTCTATAAAGAGAAGGAGCAGCTATGGAAAGATATGGCAGGCCAGTGTTCCAGACAGTGCAAACAGCAAGGGGAGAGGCTCTGCGGCAGGACAAGCTTAGCTCTAGTCTTCCAGGACTAGAAGGAAGTTCGCCGTGGCTTGACCAAAAAGCAAAAAAGCAGAAGGAACGATCAAACAGGCAGGCAGGGGCCAGTCACATAGGATCTTGTGGACCATGATAAAGGGGTTAGATTCTGTTCAAATTCGAATTCTAATTGGTGGAACTGTGATCCTGATTCAAGACTTCTAAAGCCTGTGTTAGGACCATGATATAACGATCCTGCCTTTACCCCCAGGCCTGGTGATAAAATCAGTCAGCAGATCCTTTGAGTCACACAGTAAAATAACTGACTCTTCAAAAAGTACCATTAGTATTTTTTCTGGAAGAGGATTTGATCAGGAATAGCCTAGATTCCATTCCCACCAGCCATGAGGCATGTCAAGGCATCACTCAGGCTGGCTATAGACCCATCTGGCCAAGGTCCTCCCAAACCTCTGGAGACCTATGTCTATCAATCAAACGCTCTTTGTTTCAGAATCCAGTGTTTGGATTCTGCTCTTCCCTCCCTAACACCAGAATAGAAAAGTCAGGCTTGCTTTCTTCCTTTTTCAAAGTATGAGACCTGACAGCTCTGTCTGCTCTTGAGCAATACCAACTGGAAACCTGACAGGGTTCCCCACACTGGAAATGCCTTTGCTATTTTTTGTCATCATAACAGCAATTCATGTAGGAAAAAAAAACAGTAACAAATCAGGAAAAAATGTACAAAGAAAATAAAAATCTCTATCATCTCCCTACTGGTAATTTTTTAATACAGTGTTTCTCAAACTTCAATGTCCACAGAGATCTCAGATCTCATAGACACCTAGTTAAAAAGCAGCAATGGGCCAGGCATGGTGGCTCACACCTATAATCCCAGAAACTTTGGGAGGCCAAGGTGGGCAGATCACATGAGCTAGGGAGTTCAAGATCACCCTGGCTAAGATGGCAAAACCCCTTGTCTAGCATGGTGGCGGGCACCTGTAATCCCAGCTACTCAGGAGGCTAAGGAAGGAAAATCACTTAAATCCGGAAAGTAGAGGTTGCAGTGAGTCAAGATAGTGCCAATGCACTCCAGCCTGGGCAACAGAGTGAAAGTGTCTCAAAAATAAAAAATAAATAAATAAATAAAGATAGAAAAGGCATTTAATAGGCTGCAGGGAGCCCAGGTGGTCTCAGGACCACTTATCAACTGAGAGAAACAGTGGAGGGAGCACTGAGTGGGAAGTCACAAGGCCTGAGCTCTCATCCCGCCTGGCCTGCTTGCTAGCCATGTGACAGGGACAGTCACTTCCCTTGTCTGGGCACTGGTTTCTGCATGAGATCATGCCCGCCTAGCTCTACAGTCTGCTAATGTGGGGATTCTGCAAAGAGAGGAGGGCAGAGCAATCAATGCTACCAGTCTCCTTCTTACCTTCTCCCTCTGAATCCATTGGAGAGTACAACACCCCCGCCAGGGCCCAGAAGAATCTGCCAGCTTCAAATGTTGCTGCCACTCAGAGAGAAGCAAGAAGAATGTGCCACCTACTGAGTTCCAACCACAGGCTAAGCCATGAAATGACTGACCTATTTAATCCTTGACAACGAAGGAAAAGTGGCTGCATTCAATAGAGAGAACTGTGACTCAGAGAGGAAAAGACCTTTACCCAAGGCTAGACCCTTGGGAAGTGGCCAAGGGGGAATTCAATTCCAAGTCCATGGGCTCCCGGACCTTCCAGCTGCTAAGCCCTGCTCACCCTTGATCTCTGTAAAAAAAACCACAGCAGTAGCCCACTGCAAATTCACAAACACTTCACAAAACAGGAGCGATCCAACCCCATATTCCTGCATCCTCATCTCCAAGGGCAGCCCCCAGCCAACAGCCAAGCAGGTGAACGAGAGCAGGATTCTTTTAAATTTCTCACTTAGATCACCATCAAAATGAAAACAGAAAATGGAAAGGCACCCCAGGGAATACCTCCAGGGGTCCACAAACCCATCTGAGAAAAACAGTCAGCTGTCACCCGCTAACTCTACTCAGAAACCTCATGTGCATGGGAAAGTCAGTCACCTAGTTGGGACTCTCTTTAATGTTGTGTTGTTGTTGTTTGTTTGTAGACAGACTCTTGCTCTTGTCACTCAGGCCGGAGGGCAGTGGCATGATCAGGACTCAATGCAACCTCCGCCTCCCGGGTTCAAGCAATTCTCCTGCCTCAGCCTCCCGAGTATCTGGGATTACAAGTGTACATCACCACATCCAGCTAATTTTTGTATTTTTAGTAGAGATGGGGTTTCCACCATGTTGGCCAGGCTGGTCTCAACTCCTGACCTCAGGTGATCTGCCTGCCTTGGCCTTCCAAAGTGCTAGGATTACAGGCGTGAGCCACCGCGCCTGGCCTTTGCCTTTAATGTTTAGAACCCTCACAATCTAATGTTTAACATTTAGAGTGCTTTGGGTCCTATGTTAATTTTTACCACAAACCTCTAGCCTTCTGTCTCAGATCGTCATTCAAGCTGCAGTGACCTCCTGGACAGAAAGAGCAGAAATTAAGAACAAGAGCCAGGCAGGGTGGCTCATGCCTGTAATCTCAGCACTTTGGGAGGCCAAGGTGGGTGGATCACCTGTGGTCAGGGGTTCCAGACTAGCCTGGCCAACATGGTGAAACCCTATCTCTACTAAAAATACAAAATTAGCTGGGCATGGTAGTGCATTCCTGTACTCCTAGCTATTTTGGAGACTGAAGCAGGAGAATCGCTTTAATCTGGGAGATGACGGTTGCAGTGAGCCAAGATTGCACCACTGCACTACAGCCTGGGCAACCAGAGAGAAACTCCACCTTAAAAAACAAACAAACAAATACAACACCCTGGGTTAGAATCTTACTCCACCAGCCATGTGATCATGAGCAAGTTAGTTAACCTCCCCGCTTCAGGCTCTTCATAAGAGAACCCACCTCTTCGGAGGATGAAATGAGTGAAATTGTGTTGTACGCCTAGAACTGTGCCTGGTTTATACCAAGCACTTAATAAAATTAGCTATCACCACTGTTGTTGGCAACCCTTACCCCGAGGTGTCAAGACCTCTGGCTTCAAGAAGTCCTTTCAATTAGCTACCTTCTCTCCAAAGCCCAGGCAAAGCAATTCAATCCAGACCTCTGTGTTACCGCCCTGGGAGATGAAAGGGTGAAAGAGGACCCCTGGCACGTGGGGAGGGGTAAACAAGCAGGATGCAACCAGGCGCTCTGGCTATATTCCTTCTTAACCCTCACAACCCTGGAGCTCCAAGTAAACTGGTTCCCATTCCACAGAGGTGGACCACAGAATTTTTTGTTTTTTTCTTTTTTTTTAGACAGAGTCTCACTCTGTCATCCAGGCTGGAGTGCAGTGGAACCATCTCTTTTCACTGAGGCCTCTGCCTCCCAGGTTCAAGCGATTCTCCTGCCTCAGCCTCCTGAGTAGCTGTGATTATAGGCGCCCACCACTGCACCCGGCTAATTCTTTTTTTATTTTTAGTAGAGATGAGGTTTCGCCATGTTGGTCAGGCTAGTCTCAAACTTCTGACCTCAAGTGATCCACCCACCTCAGCCTCCCAAAGTGCTGAGATTACAGGTGTGAGGCACCACACCCAGCCCACAGCAAAACAGTGGTATTTCACTGCCTCCGAGGCAGTGGTAGAGTCAACGCTAGACATTTTTTCTCTGGTGATATCCTTGTAACACATTAAGCAGGTACAAGCGAGAAAAGAAAAAGAAGGCAATGTTCTTTGAGTACCCACTGTGTGCAAGCAATTCTGCCCAAGGGCACACAGTCAAACAAGTGCTGCAGTGGAGGCTGAGCCTGCTTTCCCTAACTCTCACTGAACAAGTGGGAACCTGAGCTGTGCTTGCAAAAATGGGAAGAACCAGAACGGGTAAATCCATAGAGACAGAAGGCAGACAGGTGGTTTCCAGGGGCTGGGGTGGTGGGGGATGGGGAGCTACTGCTTAAAGGATATGGAGTTTCCTTTGGGTGACAAAAATGTTTTGAAACTAGACAGAGGTGCTGGTTGCACAACAATGCAAATGTACTAAATGCCCCTGAATTGCTTCCTTTAGAACAACAGTTAATTTTTGTTTTGTAAATTTCATCTCAATTTAAAAAAAAAAATTAAGAGATGGAGTCTGGCTCCGTCATCGAGGCTGGAGTACAGTAACATGATCATAGCTCACTGCAGCCTCCAACTCCTGGGCTCAAGCAATCCTCCCACCTCAGCTTCCCAAGTAGCTAGGACAACAGGAGTACACCACCATACCTGGTTAATTTTGTATTTTTTGTAAAGACAGGGTCTCGCTATGTTGCCTGGGCTGGTCTTGAACTCCTGGCCTCAAATGATCCTCCTGCCTCAGTCTCCCAATGTGTTGAGATTACAGGTGTGAGCCACCACTCTTGGCCCAGTATTTTTATGAGAAGGACTGCAACAGGTAGATGTTGGCTGAGAAAATGTTCCTATTCTAAAGAACTACAGTAGGATTCTCGCAAGTGCTGGTCAAGGCAACTGCATGGAGAATCCAGTCCCTGTATTGAATCACACAGTAGAAAAGCTACTCCCAGCGGGGTGTGGTGGCTTATGCCTGTAATCCCAGCACTTTGGGAGGCCAAGGCAGGTAGAACACTTGAGACCAGGAGTTCAAAACCAGCCTGGCCAACATGGTGAAACCCCATCTCTACTAAAAATATAAAAATGATCTATGCTTGGTGACAAATGCCTGTAATCCCAGCTACTTGGGAGGCTGAGGCAGAGGTTGCAGTGAGCTGAGATAGTGGCATGGCACTCTACTCTGGACAATAAGAGCAAAACTCCGTCTCAAAAAAAAAGAGAGACAAAAAATTAGCCAGGCATGATGGCACATGCCTGTAATCCCGGCTACTTGGAAGGCTGAGGCTGGAGAATCACTTGAACCTGGGAGACGAAGGTTGCGTGAGCCGAGATCACACCACTGCACTCCAGCCTGGGTGACAGAGTGAGACTCTGTCTCAAAATAAAATAAAATAATAAACATATATAATTACATTTATATGTATTTATATTTTTACAAAATAAATAAATTTAATAAAAACCATGCCTTGCTTCCACTGGCCCCTCCAGCTGTGCTCCTATCTCTCCCCCTGTCTGGCATAGCTCTTTCTTCATGAGACAGCAAGTCTCATGGCAAAGGGCCTCAGTGATAGCCACCCCTGTCTCCACCGCTGTTCCTAGCTCTGGCCCTATTACTCTCATTTCCTTTACCCTGCACTGAATTATCTACACAGGGGCTAAAACATCTGGAAGCACAGATGAATACACAATAAACGACTTATTGGTATTACAGGATACACACAATGATGTCACATGATTCATTCAACATGCCCTGCAAAACTGAAACGGACACCGCATTTCTATCAGCCCTGCGTGTGCATCTGTGGCAGGCTGCCTCACAAGATTTGTTTCTGATTTTCACAGAACCTGCACCTTCAGCATTCCCTAGAATCGGGGTCAGCAAACTCTTTCTGGAAAAAGTCTCACAGTCAGTATTTTAGGCTTTGTGGGCCATAGGGTTGCTGTCACTACCCCACTCTGCCACTGCACTGTGAAAAGAAGCCACAGATAATGTGTAACGAAGAGTTCTTGGGCCGGATTTAACAGCCCACTGCCCTGGCAGAAACAACGAAATAAGGATGGCAGGTTAAAAATTAAAACAATAGCATCTGTATGTGAAGACCTCACAGCCACCATGCAGTTACAGAGTTAAACGTGAGCAATCCCCAGCACACTGGAGACCAGGCCCACATCATAATCATGCTCTCATCTTCCCTTACCCTCTAACCAAGGCCCCACATTCAGAGTCTTACAGAAAACAAGGACATCATCAACCTGTTGTCACTGCAGAATTCATCCTCATGTACACTGGCACGCATCTGGGATGCCTGGTGCTACCAGCCCAATGATGACTCTAGTGTTGTTGCTCTTGTTTCACTCCCATCCCACCCCTCAAAATCCACTACCATTCCAAATAAAGAAACTGAAAGAAAGCAGAAGTAAAGAAAAAGGGTGGCAAAAAGGCTGCCCAATATATGCCTGGGGCACATAAAAGACCAAGAGGGACCCCTGCAATGCCCACAGGGTCAGGTGGGGCATGGAAATGAGTGGGGTGGCTGGCAAGGCACAGATCACAAGAGCAGAGCAGGTGTCCATCTAGACATGGCAGCTGCTACCCAGCTCTGGCAGAGAGTACCTCACAGCAATACCAGCAACTGCCCCATCTCCTGGTTTTTCAAGAGAGGCTGAAAATCCAGCTTTTTTGTGTCAGTTAGTTGGCACCTAATTATACTCATGTTAGAAAAGTACACCAACCAACTCTGCATGAACCAAACACAACACACCTGGGGCCAGGTCTGCCGCCAAGCCGCCACACTGACAGATATGTTTAACCCTTACATCTACCTGGAAGGTGGGGGCTGGCCACCCTGGTGAAACACACAAAGGAACTAAGGCTTGGAAACATTGATCATTCACCTAAAGAACAGCTTAGACATGACAGACCCAATATTTTACCCCAAACCTTGTACCTTCAACCTCCACAAAACCAGGCTCACTCCTTGAATGGCTCAATCTTAGCACAGAAAAAGGGCTCCATCATCCAAGTACCACCAAAGAAAAACCAACCTCCCGACGGCCAGCTCAAACGTTCCCTTCTCACAGAAACCTTCCTGTCAACAATTCTCCAGGGGCACACTGCTCTGTCTCTACACAGTGCTCCCATAGCCCTGGAGTCCCATCACAACACAGATGTAATCCCTGCTGCAAAAGGGATTATGCGTTGTGAGCTCACAGGGACAGAGACCAGAGCCTCATGAACTCCCCAGTCACGAAGGAACTCAACAGTTGTTAAATCTAGGTTCTAGCACAGTTCACTTCTGTGGCTCCTCAAGAGGCTGCTTTAAATAAAAAGGACCAGAACTGGCCAGGACACAGCAGCTTTCTCATTCCCGTCATGGGCAGAGTGAGGTGGTGGTTTTATCTATTCCAGCCTTAGCACACATACAGATAAAACGGACAATCACTCTTTCCCAAAGTCAGGGCACTGGCTCCCAGTATTGTGGAGTGAAGTGGCACAGCTGGCCCAGGACAAAAGGACAGACCGTCTGCCACTACACAGTGCAAAGAGGGGATTCTGCATGCAGCAGATGGGCTTGGGCCATCCATGTGGGCTTATGGGGTCTAAGATCAAAGACAAAATAAATGAGCAAAGAATGGAGACCATCAGTTTACTCTAGAGCAGGCCAGGCACAGGGGCTCACACCTATAATCTCAGCACTTTGGGAGGCCAAGGCGGGCAGATCACTTGAGGTAAGGAGTTCAAGACCAGCCTGGCCAACATGGTGAAACCCGGTCTCTACTGAAAATACAAAAATTAGACAGGACATGGTGGCACCCACCTATAATCCCAGCTACTGAAAAGACTGAGGCAGGAGACTCACTTGAACCCAAGTGGATGGAGGTTGCAGTGAGCCAAGATTGCACCACTGCATTCCAGCCTGGGCAACAGAGTGAGACTCCATCTCAAAAAAATGTTTTTTTTACTCTAGTAACAGGGATTGGGAAACATTTTCTGTAAAGAGCAAAACAGTAAATATTTTAGGCTTCTCAGCCCAAAATCTCCTGAAACTGATAAGCAACTTCAGCAAAGTCTCAGGATATAAAATCAATGTACAGAAATCACAAGCATTCCTATACACCAATAACAGACTTAAAGAGAGCCAAATCAAGAACGAACTGCCATTCACAATTGCTACAAAGAGAATAAAATACCTAGGAACACAACTAACAAAGGATGTAAAGGACCTCTTCGAGGACAACTACAAATCACTGCTCAAGGAAATCAGAGAGGACACAAACAGATGGAAAAACATTCCATGCTCATGGTTAGGAAGAATCAATATCATGAAAATGGCCATACTGCCCAAAGTAATTTGTAGATTCAACACTAACCCCAACAAGCTACCTATGACCCTCTTCACCTAACTGGAAAAAACCACCTTAAACTTCATATGGAACCAAAAGAGAGCCCGCATAGCCAAGTCAATTCTAAGAAAAAAAACAAAGCTGGAGGCATCACGCAACCTGACTTCAAACTATACTACAAGGCTACAGTAACCAAAACAGCATGGTACTGGTACCAAAAGAGAGATATAGACCAATGGAACAGAACAGAGGCCTCGGAGGCAATGCCACACATCTACAACCATCTGATCTTTGACAAATCTGACAAAAACAAGAAATGGGAAAGGATTCCCTGTTTAATAAATGGTGTTGGGAAAACTGGCTAGCAGTGTGCAGAAAGCAGAAACTGGACCCCTTCCTGACACCTTACACTACTATTAACTCCAGCTGTATTAAAGACTTAAACATAAGACCTAATACCATAAAAACCCTAGAAGAAAACCTAGGCAAAACCATTCAGGACATAGGCAAAGGCAAAGACTTCATGACTAAAACACCAAAAGCATTGGCAACAAAAGCCAAAATAGACAAATGAGATCTAATTAAACTTCAGAGCTTCTGCACAGCAAAAGAAACAATCATTAGAGTGAATTGGCAACCAGCAGAATGGGAAAAAAATATTTGCAATCTACCCATCTGACAAAGGGCTAATATCCAGAATCTACAAAGAACTAAAACAGATTTAC
>PVKP010038459.1:0-20870 GCA_004027715.1 Plecturocebus donacophilus
TAACAAGGATATCCAGGACTTGAACTCAGACCTGAAACAACTAGACTTAACAAATATTTACAGAACTCTCTACCCCAAATCCACAAAACATACATTTTTCTCAGTATCACATTACACCTATTTTAAAAGTGATCACATAATTGGAAGCAAATCACTCCTCAGCAATTGCATAGCATTTCACAGGTTTAAATAAAATATTGGTTGGCTGCTTGTTTGTTATTTTCATCCCTTATTCCTTCCTGTCTCCATTGTTAAGCACAATTATTGGCATAAAAGAGGTTTTTAATACCCATTTTTAGACTGCATTCTAGCCTGGGCAATAGAGTAAGAATCCTGTTCTCTCTTCCTCTTTCTCTTCCTTTCTTTCTCTCTTTCATTCTTTTTTTCTTTCTTTCACTCTTTCTTTCTTTTTTCTTTTTCTTTCTTTCAAAAAATAAAAAAATTGACATTTTAAATAATATAATGAAGCAATTATGGCAATGAGATATTCCTCACACAGGTATGGTAAACAGAAATAATTACTGCTCATAGATGTTTAATGTCCTAATACCCAGAATCTTTGATCATAACAGATTATATTGTATAAAGGAATTAAGTTTGCACATGCAATCAGCTTTGTTAATATGCTGACTTTACAATAGGGAGATTATCCTGGATTAACTGAGTGGGTCCAATGTAATTACAAGGTTGTGTAAAAGTGGAAGAGGAAATCAGAAGAGATAACCTGAGAGATGGTAGCATGACAAAAGACGGCTTGATGTTACTGGATTTGAAAACGGAGAAACGGGACCACACCAAGGAATGTAGGTGGACTCTAGAAACTGGAAAATGTAAGAAAAGGTGTTCCATCCTAAGACATCCAGAAAGAGCACATTCCTGCTGATAACTTGATTTTAGCCAAATAAAACCCATTTTAGACTTGTGCTTTCCAGAACTGTAAAATAATAAATTTGTGTTGTCTGAAGCCATTAAGTTTGTGTGAATTTATTACATCGGTAGGCCATTAATGTACCAGGATTTCCTGATGTTGCTAGTTTGTTTTTGCTGCTTGTTTAATGACTTCACTGACCCAATTCTATAAAGTCTGTGTTTTTTTTTTTTTGTCATGTACAGCAAATGAACTCTCTACTCAGTTAGCTTAGTAGTTAGTAAACGATAAGGTAGGGAATTCATTTCCTTAAATGCCTTAAACCATTAAGTCTCCCAGCCTTTACCAAGAAGCTCTGTGTATGTGTTGGGATATACCTTCAATGCTCCAGCAAGCAGTTTACAATTCTGCCTTAGCCTTCATTTCCTGCTTGTGTAAAACCACAAGTGAGAGATTAGGGCCTTCCCATGTCTTTCTTGAGTATGTGTAAAGCCTTGGACATGTGCATGGCCTTCTAAATTCCCAAGAATATGTTGCCGGTTTTCCAAGCCCCATATGAAACTCTCATTCTCCAGGTTTTTTTTCTTTTAAGATTTTTTTTTTTTTATTAACCTCTTATTAGCCCTAACTTCTTCTAAGGCAGCTGTTACATTAAACACTCGCCTTTGATGTTTTTGACAAATGTCTTGGCAATAGAGTTCTTCAGAGTGATCTCTGAGTCTTGTCAAATAAATATAAGCCCTGAGCATGAAGCTTTTCAGTGAGATTCTGGAGAGGTCAAATTGTAGTAATTCTCTGGGTGAAGCTTTTGGGGAATCTCCAAATGCCTCCTCCACTCCCACCCTACAGTTGCTGCTAGGTTGCTGGTTTTCACAGGTACCATAGCACTGGGGCTATTAATTTCCAAGGATATCATGAAGGTAAAGAGTGGGGGAGATAATAAGGGCAAGTTAAAACACTATGAAGTTCACATTTCTTGTTGAAATTCAACGATTTTTCTTGAATAAACACTACTCAGTTATTATAAATATTTAATTAATTTCCAGTTTTGAAAAATTTTGTTTTGACATATTTTACCAGTGTTCTTATAGCTATTTTAGAGAAGATTTTTTCCTTGTCATTTCAGATGATGCTGCCTTTTCTAATTTTAGTGAATATTTTCATGGTTCTAGGTACTATAAATGATTTTTTATTGAAACCTGGACATTTTAGGTGTTATGACACTATGGACCTTATTTAAGTCTTTTCTTCTCCCATCCTGTCAGGAAAAGAGGGGTACTTCCTCATTTCTTCCAGTTGGGAGTGGAAGTCAAGATTCTCCACTTAACATCTACTAATATCCAGTGGTAGAGGCTCATTCTTACTGCTGAGCGTAGGTAGGAGTCGATGCTCTTTTTTTGGAAGAAATAGATAATTTTTATAGTCCTACATATTAGTAAAAACTTTCCCACAAAGAACACTCCAGGCCCAGAATTCTACCAAACATTTGAGGAAGTAATAACACCAATTTTCCATAGTCTACTCCAAAAAAAGAACAAGAAGGAACACTTTCCTACCATTCTCTAATGTGAGCACCACTCTGATACAAAAATAAAAGTTTACAAGAAGACTACACCAATATAAAGTATGAATAGAGATACAAAAATTTTCACTGACATTTTAGCAAATCATATATATATATGTGCATGTGTATGTATATATATGCTATACATATTATATATATATATATATATATATATATATACACACACATACACATACACACACAAATTATATGTTATGTTTATTTTATTTATTTGAAACAAGTTGTTGCCTTGTCACCCAGGCTGGAATGCAGTGGCATGAATGCAGCTTACTGCAGCCTCAACCTCCTTGGGTCAAGTGATCCTCCTGCCTCTGCCTCTTAAGTAGCTAAGACTACAGACATGTGCCACCATGCTCAGCTAGTTGCTTAACTTTTGGTAAAGATGGGGTTTCACTTTGTTGCCCAGACTCATCTTGAGCTCCTTGGCTTAAACAATTCTCCTGCCTTGGCCTCCTAAAGTGCTGCGATTACAGGCATGAGCCACTGCACCTGGCCCAATAATATGCTATAACCACATAGGGTTTATCTCAGGAATGCAAGGTTGGTTTAATATTCAAAAATTCATCAGTAGCATTTATCATATTAACAGTCTAAAAAGTACAGTCTATGTGATCATCTCATTTACTACAGAAAATATTATACAAAATCCAAATGTTCATGATAAAACCTCTCAGAAAACTAGAAATAAAATGAAACTCCTTCCTGGTAAGGGGCACCTACAGAATACCTATAAGTATCATCATAATTAATAGTGAAAGACAGTGCTTCCCCTCTAGATTGAGAGTAAGCAGAGGACATCTTTTCTCAAAACTCCCATTTTAATTTTTACCATAGATACTAACCAATGTAATAAGTCAAGTAAAAAAAAAAGGGAATACAGATTTTTTAAAAGTAGAAAACTATTTTTCTAGTTTTAATATGTTTTAGGCAACATGATAGTCTATGTGTGTATAAAAAGATACTAGAACTAAAAATTAGTTTAGCAGGGTTGCGAGATACAAGGTCAATATCCATAACTCAATTGTATTTCTATATATTAGCAACTAATAATCTGAAAGTTAATAATTTAAAAATACCATTTACAACAGCATCACAAAACCAGAAATACTTTGGGATAAATTTGATAAAATATGTACTGTGAGAATAAACCAACATTGCTGAGATACCTAATTAAAGAAGACCTAAATTGACTTGAGAGTCATACGGTTTTCTTGCTATGAAGCTTTTTTTGTAGCAATTGACAAGCTAATCCTAAATTTTATGCCTAGAAATTATAAAACATTAGTGAGTTATATAAAAGAAAAACTAAGTAGGTAGAGAAATGTACCGCATTCATTGGAAGGCTTAATGTTGCTGTTAAGATATCATTAATTCCCAAATTTATCTATACTGTCAACACAATCCTAGTGAAAATATTAGCAGGTTATTTTGTTGAAATTCATAAGACTGCTAAAATTTATTTGTAAATTGTATGGATCTCTAATTGACAAAAGAATTTTGAAAAAAGAAAAACTTGAAAGCCTTAAACTACCAGATTTCAAGACTTATTATAAAGCTACAATCAAAACAGTGTGATATTGATGTAAAGAAAGACATATAGAACAGTGGAACAGAAAAGAAAGTTGAGAACTAGATCTACACATCTATATCAATTGATTTTCCAAGAAGGTCTGAAGGCAATTCAACAGGAGATAGGAAATTCAGGGCCAGGACTGGTGGCTCATGCCTGTAATCCCAGCGCTATGGGAGGCTGAGATGGGAGGATTGCTTGAGTGTCAGGAGTTTGAGACCAGTCTGGTGTAGACATGGTGAAAGCCCATCTCTCCAAAAAAATACAAAAATTAGCCAGGTGTAGTGGTGTGCACCTGTAGTCCCAGGTACTCAGGAGCCTGAGGTGGGAGGGCTGCTTGAGCTCGGGAGGTTGAGGCTGCAGTGAGCCATGATTGTACCACTGCACTCCAGCCTGGGTGACAAAGTGAGACCGTGTCTCATTAAAATAAAAAAAAAAAAGAATAGAAAATCCAACAGTTAGTGCTGGAACAATATATTAAACAAAGATAAAACAAGATTCTTAACCTCTATTTTATACCATAAATTAAAATAAACTTAAAATATACCATAAAAATAAAATAAACTATAGATCTAAATGTAAACACCAATACTATACAATACACTGTTATTAAAGTAAAAAGGCAAAACACAGATTGGGAGAAAACATTTTCAAAACATATATCTGAAAGGAATTGTACTTAGAATATATAAGAAACACTTACACCTCAATAAGAAGAAGATTCAATTTTAAAATGGACACTGCACCAAAGAAGATACACATAGGATAAATAAATATACGAAAACATATGCTACATAGAATTTTCATATGGCCCAGAAATTCCACACTTAGGTATCTTCCCAAAATAAATGAAAAGGTATATGCATGCAGACACTTATGTATGAATATTATGAACATTCTGCATTATTTATAATATCAAAAAAGTTGAAACAATCGAAATGTCCATCAACTGATGAATGTATAAACAATATATAGTATATTCAGACAATAGAATATTATTGAGTAACTAAAAGCAACGAAGTACTGATACATGCTATCATATGAATGAACCTCAAAAGCAAGATGCCAAACAAAAAAAGCCAGTCACAAAAGGCCTCATATTGAACTACTCCATTTACATAAAATTTCCAAAATAGTCAACTTTCTGGAGACAGAATGTAGGCACATTATTTCTGGAGGACTAGGGGAAGGAATGGGAAGTGATCATTAGTTGGTACAAGATTTATTTGAGAGATGATGAAAATATTTTAAAATTAGATTGTAGTGATGATTAGAACTCCTTAATTATACTAGAAACAACTAGAGTGTAGTCTTTAAATGGTTGCACTTTATAGTTTGTAAATTAAATCTCAAGAAAGCTATTTTTTTTTTTGAGATGGAATGTCACTTTGTCACCCAGGCTGGAGTGCGGTGGCGCGATCTTGGCTCATTGCAACCTCTGCCTCCCGGGTTCTTGCAATTCTCCTGCCTCAGCCTCCCGGGTAGCTGAGACTACAGGCGCACACCACTATGCCTGGCTAATTTTTTGTATTTTAATAGAGATGGGGTTTCATCCTGTGTTGCCTAGGCTGGTCTCGAACTCCTGAGCTCAGGCAATCCACCCGCCTCGGCCTCCCAAAGTGCTGGGATTACAGGCGTGAGCCACTGCATCCAGCTAAGAAAACTATTTTAAAATGATCATTTCAGCATGAATTTGTTCAGATTGCTTTCTTTCTTCCATCTACTGCACTACACACTTTCCTGACCTGAAGCCCAACTAAGGTTATGAACTTATGTGGCCAGCTTGTAAAGCTATTACTTACATTTAATTTGGAAAATGTATTTCATTTTCCAAAACAGCTTGATAAAATGACTGTTAGAACAACTAATTCATTAGGTCAGGCACGGTGGCTTATTTCTGTAATCCCAGGACTTTGGGAGGCTGAGAAGGGTGGACCCCTTGGACCCAAGAGTTCCAGGTCAGTCTGGGCAACATGGTAAAAATCTGTTTGTACAAGAAGTACGAAACATTAGCCAGGCGTGGTGGTGTGTGCCGGTAGTCCCAACTACTTGGGAGGCTGAGGTGGGAGGATCACCTGAGCCTGAGAGGTCTAGGCTGCAGCGAACAGTGATTAAAGTCAGCCTATATGTCAATTAGCTACTTATTCTTCAAGTTTCTTATGTGACATGATGCATTAAGGCTTCAGTTCTCTTGTCCATCTCAATTCTAGGATTAAAATATACCATCTAATTTTAGAAGACAGTAATTAATAAAATATGACAGTTCATAAGAACTTTATTGTATATAGCTTGTAAACATTTTTATAGAATGCATTACGGCATTTCCATTAAAGCCATTAAAGCAAAATGTTTATATTAAATAAGTTCAATTTTAAACAAACAAGATTGGGAAATAGTGCTTACATCATAATATTCCCCTTCACACCCAATACATCAATGTATTAATCGGTACATTAATATTACCGATTAGTAATATTAATGTTTTATATGCATCTATGAAATTATATTACAGAAGCCCATATTTAAACCTTAAGAAACAAACTTTTGTAAAAATAATAGAGTAAAAGCTTCAGAATATACTAACATATACCCTTATATAGCTTAAGTACTTCTCAGTAGTAATAAAGACTATAATATATACTATAAAGAATGCTAGATTTTACTAGTTTTTTTTCCATAAAGAACAGGTAATCTGGGAATATGCCATATTGAAGATATTGGATATTTTATAGTTATTAACATGATTTGGCCAATCCTACCTATTTGTACTATTGACATCTGATCCAAATATGATTTTATGATTTGATAACTTTAAGAACTGCCTTAATTTTTTTTTTTTTTTTTTTGAGACATGGTCTCACTCTGTCGCCTAGGCTGGAGTGCAGTGGAGTGATCTTGGCTCACTGCAACCTCTGCCTCCCAGGCTCAAGTGATCCTCCCACCTCAGCTTTCCCAGTGTCTGGGTCTACAGGTGCACAGCACCATGTCCTGCTAAGTTTTTGTATTTTTGTAGAGACGAAGTTTCCCATTGTTGCCCAGGCTGGTTTCAAACCCCTCAGCTCAAGCGATCCTCCCACATCAGCCTCCCAAAGTGCTGGGATCACAAGCCTGAGCCACCCGGCCTGACCAACTGCCTTACTAATCTGCCATTAGTGGATGTCTGCAGATTCTTGAAACTCACTATTATACTTTGTGATCTCTGTAAATGTATGAATATCTTTAAATTATTAACACGAGTGAAACAACAAAGTTACTTTGTGATAATCAGCAAAAATAATTGCAACTCTATTCTAATCTAAACTAGATATATTGGTAGCTCACAAGGTTGAGATTCTGGGGAAAAATTTTCCAGCATTATAGACTATAACTAATTTATTTAACTCCCACAAGTGGATGCGTTTTTATCTACTTTTAAATTTTCTCTTCTTGACTTCCTCTTGCAATTTTGAAATCCATACTGACTTTTTCTCCCGAATGAATTCACTCAATATATAAAAGATAGAAAATTGCTAGATTCCTCCAAAGACATTTGTCTTTCCTACCTTAAAGCCTAGTATACAATATTTTTCTCATAAAAATGAGTATAACCCTTACTGAAGTTTACATGTGAGTCAAGAAAGGTAGCAAATATTTCTTGATATTCACACCAATAACTTTCAAGTTTTATTTTAGACACATTTAATAATTAGTAGTCAGAGTGTTAGTACAGCAACCTTTGAGAATAAACTACATGAAATATTTGTTTAATTTTAAGAAATAGAATTACTTAGTAGGAAGTATTAATGCTACTAATTCTTTTTTTTTATTGCCGCTAATTCTTTAGAGACACTATAGAAAACTATTATTGAAATCAATATCCCTCGTTTTCCTGTTGAACATGGAATCAGGAATGCAATTCCTATAAGAAGAATTTATGATTTAAAATAGAACATACAAATAAACTTATTAATTTCTCATAAAGAGTAGAACTAGTGAGAGCAGATCAAATTATCAACCATGCAAATAAAAGAATTACTTGAAACAGGGACTTAGAGTCAGTGCTTTAAAAGCACACTCAAGTTGTACATTTCCAAAGTACTTTTATATGTTTGTTTTGCACATAAAATTGATGAATAAATTTAATCTGCTTGTGTCTATGCAATATGTAGTCCTAATTTGCAACATGTCTTTTTAAAGAATCTTCAATTATGGCTTCAGTAGATATCTAGCCTAAGACAGTAAAGAGTGATACAAACTAATTCAAGTTAATGATTTAAACCAATTCAAAGTATTGGCAGCAATATTAAAATAAGCTTACTTATAGAAGTATCTGACCACTGCTATGTTTGAAATTTTTACTGAGATTTACCATTTTTTCAAGAGATTAATTTATTGCCTAAACCATAATGTTTATATTAAGTTAAAAATGTCAGTTTAGGCTTCCCCAATAAGAATTAAATGCCAACTGAATAATTTTGAATCTTCTCTGTCTGAAATTGTGCTTAGCTTGCCAAGCCAAAAAAGATTATGTTTCAGTTTACATATAATTCAAATTGATAGGTTAATATGACTCTGGCTGATAAGTACCATTTCAATACCATCTCACTTGTATATATGATAATTTCAAACAAGAAATTATAATTTCTAAACACTATTCTAAATTTCTGAGATTAAGACTAAACAATGTGAATGTTTTTATTTTCCACTAACTGTTATTGGGGCCTCCATTGGGTCACTTGGGTTACAACAATTGCATATGATTTGCCACAATTGTGTAATCTTAAAACATCTAAAATTTAAAGAATAGACAGTAGAGTGTGTATCCTTAAAATGGGAAGTTGCTGTTCATCACTTATATAGTATCAGTTATGTGAGATGAATACATTCTGAAGATCTGTTCCACTACATTATGTCTATAGTTAACAATAGTCTATCGTGCACTTAAAATGTGTCTAGGGGATAATCTCATGTTTAGTGTTCTTTCACACACACAGACACACACAGGAGAGGGGGACAATGTATCTGCAACACCAAGAATTAGTCTCTAAAATAGAATCACCCTTTGTTTAGAGAGAAAACTACTTTACGTAACTTCTTACTACTGGAATTGTCCTATACCCAGTGATATATAGATTACGACCTGAATATTTAGAAAATTTCTGATATCCAACATTCTTTCCCCTGTCTATACATAAGGTAGAAAATTACCTGGAACTTTTATTAGTATGTCTTTCACATTCAGAGATAGCATAAAAATGTTTGGCAGATCGTATGTCCTAACTTTAGATTTACACTATATGTTTGTTACTGGAGTTAGTATTGAAGAGCAAGTTAATTTACATCATCCGACAGATATCTTTGATACCTGTCTCAGCTTTTGTGGTGGAAATTGACTTCCCATTAAAGTTGCCTGATAAAATACAGGATAACACGTTAAACTGAATTTTAGCTATATGGTGAATATTTTAGCACGATTACATCCTGATTATCACAAGAAAGATATTTATACTATAAAATAGTTGTTTATCTCTGTGAATTTGGATTGAAGACTTGTGAAGGATTAACATGATTAATATAACAATTGAGTAGGTTCTACTTACCACTCTCTACTACCTAACACATTTAGCCTGTGATATAATTGTGATCATGTCTACAGCGAGATAGAGTAAACAGGAAGACATATTTGAATAAGTTAACAAAAACAAAATTCAAAGAAATGAAGAAATTAAAAATATGAAAGAGAAATTAAAGGATATGGAGAATATGATATGCAGATTGAATACTCATCAAATTGCAATGTCAGAAATAGATAACAGAAAGAATAAGAAAGAGGCGATATTAAAAATATAATGGCTGAGAATATTTCAGAAATTATGAAAGAAATAAATCCTCAGATTCAGGAAATCTGGTGAACCCCACATAGAATATATAAAACTAAACTCACGCCTAGATAATATTGTAATAAAACTGCAGAACTCCAAAAACAAAGATATGGTCTAAGCAGCAAAAGAATATGTAATTATCTACAAAATAATTACATTTAACTTTTTAGGTGACATCTCAATGGCAACAGTAAAATCTAGAAGACCCTATAGCATCTACAAAGTGATTTTAAAAAATGGGGATTTGGGACAAGATGGCTGACTAGAAGAAGCTAAGGTTCATGGCTCTCACAGAGAGGAACAAAAGGGGCAAGTAAATATAGCACCTTCAACTGAAAACTCCAGGTACTCATATTGGGATTAATCAAGGAAACAACTCGACCCATAAAGAATGGAGAAAAACAAGACAGGACAATAGCCCACCTGGGAGTGACACAGGGCCAGGAGAACCTCCCCAACCCAGCGAAGCAGTGAGTGAATGTTTGACCCCAGGAAACCATGCTTCTGCCACTGATCTTTGCAACCCTTTGGTTGGGAGATTCCCTTCATGGAGACACACCACTGGGGCCTTCAGTCTGACGCTCAGTGTGAAGTCTCAGCAGAGCAGCCACTCAAGCATGCATGGAGGCTCAGGAACTTTACATACTCCAGCTCCGGGCTTCCTGGCAAAAGTGACTGCAACTCTGGCAAGGCAAGAGGTTGAACCTCCACACACACTTCTAGGAAGGGGGCTTAGTAGCAATGGTCTGCGGGTCTCCCTTCCACTGAGCCTCACATGAAAAGACTCCCTGCTTGGAATTCCAGCCAGTGTCACCCATACCTGGGACAGAGTTCCCAGGGGGAGGGGCGGGCCGCCATCTGTGCTGTTTGGGTGACTCAGCCATTCCAGCCTGCAGGCTTTGGAGAGTCAAACCTGGAGCAGAAGGGATCTCTAAGCACAGCACAGCTGCTCTACCAAAACATGGCCAAACTGCTTTTTTAATCAGTTCTCTGATCCATTCCTCCTCACTGGGCAGGACCTCCCAACCTGGGCTTCCAGCCACTCCCACTGGTGTTTGCTGACTGATAGAGATTGGAATCCTCTTTGGGACAGAATTTCCTGGAGGGAGGGGTGAACTTCCATCTTTGCTGTTTGGGCAACTCAGCTGTTTCAGCCAGCAGCCTTGGGAGAGTTCAAACCAAAAGAGGATGAAAGCAGTATTCTGGCACAGCACAGCTGTTCTATAAAGGCACGGCCAGACTGCTTCCTTAAGCAGGTTTCCTACCCTGTTCCTTCAGACTGGATGAGACCTCCCAAACAGCATATCCAGCCACCTCCTACAGATGCATCTGGGCTGGCAACAGTTCCATACTTTCCTGAGACAGAGCTCCCAGAGGAAAAGGCAGGCTGCCATCTTTGCTGTTTCACATCTAAAGGTCAGCAATCTCATAGACTGAAGGTAGATAAGCCCACAGTGAGAAAGGATTAGTGCAAGAATGACAAAAATTCAAAAAGCCAGAGTGCCCTATTTCCTCCAAATGACTGTACCACCTTTCCAGCAAGCGTTCAGAACCAGGCTGAAGCTGAGATAGCTGAAATGACAGAAGTAGAAATCAGAATATGAATAGGAACAAAGTTCACTGAGCTAAAGGAGTATGTTGTAACCCAATGCATAGAAGCTGAAAATCATGATAAAACATAGCAGGAGCTGACAGACAAGATAGCTAGGATAGAGAAAATGTAACGGACCTGATAGAGCTGAAAAACACATTACAAGAATGTCATAATGCAATCATAAGTATTAATTGCAGAATAGAACAGAGAAAAGAATCTCAGGGCTTGAAGACTACATTTCTGAAATAAGACAGGCAGACAAGTATAGAGAAAAAGGAATGAAAAGGAAAAAAGAAAACCTCTGAGAAATATGGGATTATGAAAGAGACCGAATCTAAAACTCATTGGTGTACCTGAAAAGAGACTGGAAAAATGGAACCAATTTGGGAAACATATTTTCAGTTTCATGCATGAAAACTTTCCCAACCAAGGAAGACAGGCCAATATTGAAATTCAGGAAATGCAGAGAACACCAGTAAAATACTCCATGAGACAATCATCCCCAAGACACATAATCATCAAGTTCTCCAAAGTTGAAATGAAAGAAAAATTGTAAAAGGCAGCTAGAGAGAAAGGTCAGGTTACCTACAAAGGGAAACCTATCAGAAGAATAGTGTACCTCTCAGCTGAAATCCAATAAGCCAGAAGAGATTAGGGGTCAATATTCAACATTCTTAAAGGAAAGAAATTCCAATGCAGAATTTTGTAGCCAGCCAAACTAAGCTTCATAAGCGAAGAAGAAATAAGATCTTTTTTCAGAAAAACAAAGGCTGAGACAATTTGTTACCACCAGACCTGCCTTGCAAGAGCTCCTGAAGGAAGCACTAACTACAAAAAGGAAAGACTGTTACCAGTCACTACAAAAACACAATGTACTTCGGACCAGTGACACTATAATGTAACCATACAAAATGTCTGCAAAATAACCAGCTAACATGATGACATGATCAAATCCACACATATTAACACTGAGCTTAAATGTAAATGGGCTAAATCCCCCAATTAAAAGACTTAGAGTGCCAAGCTAGATAAATAATCAAGAACCATTTGTATGCTATCTTCAAGAGACCCATCTCAGATGCAATGACACATATAGGCTCAAGATAAAGGGATGGAGGAAAATCTACCAAGCAAATGAAAAACAGAAAAAAACCAAGGGTTGCAATCCTAGTTTCTTGCAAAACTCAATTTAAACAAACAAAAATCAAAAAAGACAAAGAAGGGCATTAAATAATGATAAAGGGTTAAATTCAACAAGAAGGGCTAACTATCCTAAATATACATGCATTCAACACAGGAACACCCACATTCATAAAACAAGTTCCTAGAGACCTTCAGAGAGACTTGGACTTTACACAATAATAGTGGGAGACTTTAACACCCTACCCAAAATACTAGGCAGATCATCAAGATAGGAAATTAACATGGATATTTGGGACCTAAATTCAGCTCTAGATCAAGTGGATCTGATAGATATTGGCAAAACTCTTCACCCTAGACAAGAGAATATACATTCTTCTGATTGCCATACAGTATTTACTCTAGTATCAATCACATAATGGGAGGCAAAACACTCCCCAGCAAATTAAAAAGAACTGAAATTATAGCAAACAGTCTCTTGGACCACAGCACAATCAAATTGGGACTCAAGACTAAGGAATTCACTCAAAACCAAACAATTGTGGGAAAATTGAATAACCTGCTCCTGAATGACTTCTGGGTAAATAATGAAATTAAGGCAGAAATCAAGAAGTTCTTTGAAACTAATGAGAAAAACATACAGTTACCAGAATCTCTGGGAGACAGTGAAGGCAGCATTAAGAGGGAAATTCATGGCACTAAATGCTCACATCAAAAAGTCAGAAAGATCTCAAGTTAACAACATAAGATCACAACAAAAATACCTAGAGTGCCAAGAACAAAGAAACCCCAAAGCTAGCAGAAGACAAGAAATAACCAAAATCAGGGCTGGACTGAAGCAGATAGAGACATTTAAAAAAATTCAAAAGATCAATGAATCCGGGATCTGGTTTTTTGAAAAATTAATAAAATAGACAGACCACAAGCTAGAAGAATAAAGAAGAAGAGAGAAGATTCAAATAAACACCATCAGAAATACAAAGGGGGTTATCACCACTGACCACACAGAAATACTACCAACCATCAGGGAATATTATGAACATCTCTATACTCATAAACTAGAAAATACAGAAGAAATGGATAAATTTTTTGATGCATACCCCCTCCAAGACTGAACCAGGAAGAAACTGAATCCCTGAACAAACCAGTAATGAGTTCTGAAATTGAGGCAGTAATACATAGCCTACCAGCCAAAAAAATAAAAATAAATAAAAGTCCAGAACCAGATGGATTCATAGCTGAATTCTACCAGATGTACAAAGAAGAGCAGGTGCCACTGTTACTAGAACAATTCCAAAAAATTGTGGAGTAGGGACTCTTCCCTAACACATTCTATGAGGCCAGCATCATCCTGATACCAAAACTTGGCAGAGATACAACAACAACAACAAAAACAAAAACAATAAAACTTCAGTCACCATACTTCATGAGCATCAGTGCAAAAATCCTCAACAAAATACTGGTAATCCAAATCCAGCAGCACATCAAAAACTTATCCACAAGGATCAAATAGTCTTCATTTCTGAGATGCAAGCTTGGTTCAACATATGCAAATAAACTACTCCAAACAATTTCAAAGGAGGGACTCTTCCTTAACTCATTTTATGAGGCCAGCATCATCCTAATACCAAAACCTGGCAGAGATACAACAAAAAAAAGAAAACTTCATGTCAATATCCTGATGAACATTGATGCAAAAATCCTAAATATAATGCTGGCAAACCAAATACAGCAGCACATCTAACAGCTTATCCACCACAATCAAGTCAGCTTCATTCAAGTATGTTGAATCAGGATAAAAGACTGATTCAACATACACAAATCAATAAATGTAATTCATCACATAAACAGAACTAAAGGCAAAAACCACATAATTATCTCAGTAGATGTAGAAAAAGCCTTTGATAAAATTCAACATCCCTTCATGTTAAAAATTCTCAATAAACTAGTTATTGAAGGAACATACCTCAAGATAATAAGAGCCATTTATGACAAACCGACAGCCACTATCATACCGAATGGGCTAAAGCTGGGAGTATTCCCCTTGAAAACTAGCACAAGACAAGAATGCCCTGTCTCACCACTCTTATTCAGTGTAGCATTGGAAGTTCTGGCCAGTGTGATCAGGCAAGAGAAAGAAATAGTGTATTCAAATCAGAAGAGAGGAAATCAAATACTCTTTGTTTACAGATGACATGATTCTATATTTAGAAAACCCCATTGACTCAGCCCAAAAGCTTCTCCAGCTGATAAGCAACTTCAGCAAAGTCTCAGGATACAAAATCAATGTGCAGAAATCACAAGCATTCCCATGCACCAACAACAGACTAGCAGAGAGCCAAATCATGAATGAACTCCCATTCATAATTGCCACAAAGAGAATACAATACCTAGGAATACAGCTAACAAGGGACGTTAAGGACCTCTTCAAGGAGAACTACAAAGCACTGCTCAAGGAAATCAGAGAGGACACTAGAAGATGGAAAACCTTCCACGTTTATGGGTAGGTAGAGTCAATATTGTGAAAATGGCCATACTGCCCAAAGCAAAGACTCAATGCTATTCTCATTAAACTACCATTGACATTCTTCACATAATTAGAAAAAACTATTTAAAAATTCATATGGAACCAAAAAAGAGTTTGTATAGCCAGGACAATCCTAAGCAAAAAGAACAAAGCTGGAGGCGTCACACTACCTGACTTCAAACTATACTATAAGGCTACAGCAGCCAAAACAGCATGGTAGAGATACAAAAATGGGCACGTAGATTAATGGAACAGAATCAAGAACTCAGAAATAAAACTACACATCTACAACCATCTGATCTTTGACAAATCTGACAGAAACAAGCAATGAGGAAAGGATTCCCTATTTAAAAAATGGTGCTGGAAGAACTGGCTATTCATATGCAGAAAATTAAAATTGGACCCTTTCCTTACACCTTATATAAACATTAACTCAAGATGGATTAAAAAATTAAATGCAAAACCCAAAACTATAAAGACTCTAGAAGAAACTCTAGTCAATACCATTTAGGACATAGGCATGGACAAAGATTTTATGATGAAATTACCAAAAGCAATTGCAATGAAAGCAAAATTTGACAAATGGGATCTTATTAAACTAAAGAGCTTCTGCTCAGCAAAAGAAACCATCACTAGAATGAACAGACAATCTACAGAATAGGAGAAAATTTTTGTAATCTGTCCATCTGACAAAGGTCTAATATCCAGAATCTACAAGGAACTTGAACAAATTTTACAAGAAAAAAAAACCCCATTGAAAAGTGGGCAAAAGACATGAACAGGGAATTTTCAAAAGAAGACATACGTGGGCCAACAAATATATGAAACAAAGCTTAACAGCACTGATCATTAGAGAAGTGCAAATCAAAACCACAATGATATACTATCTTATGCCAATCAGAATGGTGATTATTAAAAAGTCAAGAAATTACAGATGCTGGTGAGGTTGTGGAGGAATAGGAATGCTTTTATACTGTTGGTGGGAATGTAAATTAGTTAAACCATTGTGAAAGACAGCATGGCAATTCCTGAAAGGATTTATAACCAGAAAGACCATTTGACCCAGCAATCTCATTACTGGATATATACCCCAAGGAATATAAATCACTATGTTATAAAGATACATGCATGCATATGTTCATTGCAGCACTATTCACAATAGCAAAGATGTGAAATTAACTAAAACGCCCATCAATGATAGACTGTATAAAGACAACATGGTCCATATACACCATGGAATACTATGTAGCCAGTAAAAGGAACAAGATTATGTCTTTTGCAGGGACATGGATGAAGCTAGAAACCATCATCCTCAGCAAACTAATGCAGGAACAGAAAACCAAACACCACATATTCTCAGTGATAAGTAGGAGCTGAACAATGAGAACACATGGACAAAGGGAGGTGAACAGCATACACTGGGGCCTGTTGAGGGAGGGCAGAGAGGTGGGGGGATCATTAGGGAAAAAAGCTAATGTATGCTGTGCTTAATACCTAGGTGATGGGTTGATAGGTGCAGCAAACTACCATAGTACACATTTACTTATGTAACAAACCTGCACATCTTGCACATGTACTCTGAAACTTAAAAAATAAAATAAAATAACAATTTACAAGAAGTAGAACTACCATGTGGATTCAGCAATTCCATTGCTGGGTATATACCCAGAGGAAATGGAATCAGTATGTTGAAGAGATATCAGCACTCCCATGTTCACTGCAGCATTATTCAGTATAGCCAAATGTGGAATCAAGCTAAGTTGTCCATCAATGGATGGATGGATTAATATAATATGGCATATATACACAACATAATACTATTCAGCCTTTAAAAAGAAGAAAATCCTGCCATTTGTGACTACATAAATGAACCTGGAGGACATTGTGCTAAGTGAAATAGGCCAGGCACAGAAAGATAAGTACTACATAATTTCACTTATATGTGAAACTTAAGAGTTGAGCTGATAGAAGTAGAAAATAGACTGGTGATTTCCAAGGACTGGGAAGATGTTGGTCAAATTTTACAAAATTTCAGTTAGGTAGGAAGAGTAAATTCAACAGATCTATTGTACAACATGGTGACTGTAGTTAACTATAGTTAACTAAACTATAGTTAACTACTGAAAATTGCTAAGAGCATAGATTTTAAGTGTTCTAACCACAAAATGATAAGTATGTGAGGCAATGCATAGTTAACTAGCTTGATTAAGCCATTACATGTATAAATATATCAAAACATGTTGTATATGATAAGTATATATAATTTGTATTTATCAATTAAAGAGCAAATAAGTAAAAATGAAGTATTAATACACATAACAATTTGGATTGATCTCAAGGATGGATTATGTTGAGTTAAAAGAGCCAGTCTCAAAAGATCACATACTGTTTATTACATTCATGTAACATCCTCAAATTGACGAAGATATAGAAATGTAGAATGGATTAGAGGTTATTAGGGCTTAGGGATGATAGATCTTAGAGAGTAGGTGTGGCTGTAAAGAAGTAGCATGGAGGAGTTCTTTGTGGTAATTGAATAGTTTTGTATTTTAAGTCAGTGGTGGTTATTAAAATCTACACGTGTGATAATATGAACTATACATATTATATATGTACAGAATATAGAACTATAGGCAAGCATTGTGTCAATGCCAATTTCTTGGTTTTGATATTGTGCTATAATTATGTAAGATGTTTACTAGCTGGGTAAACTTGGAGAAAGCTATAAAGGAACTCTGCATTATCTTTGCAAATTTCTCTCTATCTGTAATTATTTCAAAATAAAGTTTTTAGAGCTAATGAATGAAGAAACTATACATACAAAAATAATCAACAGAAATTGGTGAAATATGTTGACATCAGACCGAGCTGGCTTTAAAACAGAAAAACATGTAATAAAATTAAAACCTTATAAATAATGCCAAATTAAACAACTGACTCAGAATCTGTATCAATTCTGGATATGTATAAACCAAAGAACATAGTCTCAAAATATGTAAAACAGAAACCATCAGACTTACAAGAAGAAATTGATAAATTGACAATCACTGTTACATTATAGAATTCCTTTCAGTAATTGCTAGATGAAGCAAACCAATACTAAATAAAAATAGCGATAAATTAAACAACATAGCAAGGTTTATCTGATGAATGCATGCAAAATAAGACACTGAACAAAAAAAATGAATACATATTCATTCTAGAGTAAACAGAACATTAAAAAAAAGTAAACACATACTATAACACAAAGCAAATATTACCAAAGAATCATTTATGTGGACTTCAGGCTGAGAATGGTCAGTCAGAAGTTTAAGGAGATACTGACAGCCAACTGTAATTTAATGGACTCTCACCAGGACACGATATTTGGTCTTCTTCTCTACTGGCTCTATACTCTCTCCCTAAATGAACACATCTACTCCCATGGTTTTAAACACGCAATATATACTGATGACTCCCAAATTTATGTGTTTAGCCATGATGGACTCTATAATCTCCTGACTTGTGTAGTCATCTAATTGGCTACCCATTATCATCACTTGAATGACTAACAGGCTTTGTCTATTGAACAGGCTCAGAACATAATCCTGGACTTTTCTCTCTAAATCTTCTTGTATCTCAATAAATGCCACCACTATCAAGCTAATTGCTCAAGCTAAAAACCTATTAATTATCCTTGATTCCTCCATCCAATCCATCAGCAGTCCAGTATGTCCAGTTCCTAAATACATTGCAAAACCATCCACTTTACCTCCACTGGGCCAACATTATACCTACACACCTTCATCTCTCACCTGCAGTAGCCTCCTAACTGGTTATTTTTCTTTGACTACTGACCTTTACTACTTCTTTCACTACTTGACCTTTCACTACTGTATATTCATTACCCAGCTGCAAGTGTGAAATGTTTTAACTGTTAATCAGATCATCCTCAGACACATGTCTACAAGAGGGCTATTATTGTTGCCAGTCACAGAAAATATATTAAACTGTTGGTTTGCCATAAAATCATATTTTCTATTGAAGATGGGAAAGAAGAAAAGAATTAGAGTAAAACAGAATTTATGCTATTCCTCTAAAACTGAAGATCTTTAAAGAATCTTTAAGGATTTCATCAAAAAACCTGAAGACTTGTTGAAGTGGTAAAGACAGATTTTAAAATAATTGACAATATACTATTGCAATAGGGAAAAGCATCCAGCATAAACTGAACACAAATTCAATTTGTGGAGAGGTACATAGGTATTATGAGGAAAAAAATGAAAGGAGAGAGGAAATGGTAAGAACTTGAGCAGAGTACAGGAAATGGAAAATTATAAAAAGCAAGAAGGGAGGCTTGAGGTGCCTACTGAAGCAGATATATCTTAGATCACAACTCCTTTCAAATATCTGGAAAGCCTTCCCAAGGTTGATGGTTACAAAAAGCTGAGACTGTGGTGACTACAATAAATATTGAACTCTTTACTGCCAAGACACTGAAGAGTATCTACTAGCATCAGCACCATCCAGGAAGATGACCTCACCAAATGAGTGAAATAAGCCACCTGTGACCATCTTGAAAAAAAAAGGAATATGTGACCTTTCAGACAGAAAACTCAAAATAGCTGTGCTAAGAAAACTCAAAGAAATTCAAGATAACACAGAGAAGGAATTTAGAATTCTATCAGATAAATTTAACAAAGAGATTGAAGTAATTAAAAAGAAGCAGAAATTCTACAGCTGAAAAATGTAACTGGCATACTGAAGAATACATCATAGTCCTTTAATAGTAGAATTGATCAAGCAGAAGAAATAATCAGTGAAGTTAAAGACAGGCTATTTGAAAACTCACAGTCAGAGGAGACAAAAGAAAAAGTGATAAAAAAGCAATGAAGCACATCTATGAGATTTAGAAAATAGCATCAAAAGGAAAAATCTAAAAGTTACTGGCCTCAAAGGGAAGACAGAGAAAGAGATAGGGATAGAAAGTTTATCCAAAGGGATACTAATAGAGAGCTTCTCAAACCTAAAGAAAGAGATCAGTATCCAAATACAAGGCTATCGAACACAAAGCAGGTTTAACCAAAAGAAGACTACCTCAACACATTTTATAATCAAATTCCTAAAGATCAAGGTTACAGAAAGGACCCTAAAAGCACCAAGAGAAAAGAAACAAATTACATACAGTGGAGTTCCAATACATTTGACAGCAGACATCTCAGTGGCAACTTTACAGACCAGGAGAGAGGAGTGTGACATAAAGTGTTGAAGGAAAAAAAATATGTTATCCTAGAATACTATATCCAGTGAAAATATTCTTCAAACATGAAGGAGAAATACTTTCCCAGCAAAGAAACAAACCACAACTTGAGGGACTTCACAAACACCCAGACTTGTCTCACAAAATGTTAAATGGATTTCTTCAATCTGAAAGAAAAAGGTGTTAACAAGCAATAAAATAATGGGACTTAATAAAACTCCACAGCTTTTGCACAGCAAAAGAAACAGTCATTAGAGTGAATCGACAACCAATAGAATGGGAAAAAATTTTTGCAGTCTACCCATCTGACAAAGGGCTGATATCCAGAATTTACAAAGAACTAAAACAGATCTACAAGAAAAAAACAAACAAGCCCTTTCAAAAGTGGTCAAAGGATATGAACAGACACTTTACAAAAGAAGACACACATGAGGCCAATAAACATATGAAAAAATGCTCATCATCACTGGTCATTAGAGAAATGCA
>PVKP010038460.1:0-20872 GCA_004027715.1 Plecturocebus donacophilus
TGTACCTTTAGTAGAGACGAGATTTCACCATGTTGGCCAGGCTGGTCTCGAACTCCTGACCTCAGGTGATCCGCCACCTCAGCCTCCCAAAGTGCTGGGATTACAGAATTGAGCTACTTCGCCCAGTCAGGTTCCTTCTAGATGACGGGAGAGTGAGAAGCTTGTGGGCCGTGGAGCTGTGGGTCACTTCCAGAATGCGGGAGCCAGGGGAGGCACAGGTGTGTTTGAGGGCTGAGGGTCTGTCCACATGCTAGAGACATGGGGCTGCGGCTGGAGAGTGAGGACCCAGGAACTTAGTGTGGCGGGAGAGAGTTTTTGGTCAGCAGTGGGGTGGGAGCCAGCAAAGGTTTCAGAAGGATGGCGACTAGGAACAAACCAGGCGCCTTCCACATTCCGGTCAGGAAGTGCAGACCGGGGCCCAGGGTTGCCCCACCAAGCCCTCAGCCTCCGAGGAGGATGGAGCTGGAGAGGAGGGAGCCTCTCCGGGTGGCACAGCCAGGGAGGTGCTGTGGGTCCCACACTCCGTTCCGCTCCACACCAGGGGCCACTAGCCCTGCATGGCTCTTTCAATTTACATTAATTAAAATGAAAGCGAAATTGTCAGTTTCTCAGGGGCCCTGGCCACATTCACGTGCTCCACTGCCACGTGTGCCCGTGACTACTGTGGGGACGTACCAGGCCTAGGACATTCCCACCACTGCCGAAAGTTGTGCTGCTTCTGCACGTGGCCTTGAAGGAAAACTGCGCTCCAGGGTGGCTGGGCATTGCCTGCCCCAGGACCCCCGCCAGATTGCCCCCGTGGCTGCCTGGGCCTCAGCCATGGCCCCCGAGCAGCTTCCAGCATCCCAAAGGCTCTGCCCCGAGTCTGAGGCCGTGCCGCGAGTGCTCCCTGCTTCCTCTCCCTCCACTCCCTGCTCCTTGCTCGTGCCCTTGGCAATGCCCCACCCCAGTTCATGCCCCAGGACGCTGGCCAGAAATCGCTGAGTCTTGCAGCGGGAGGAAGTGGGCCTGGACTGATGGGGTGGCATCAGTTTGTCCTGGAACGTTCCGCCCCTTGGCCTGGGGCCCGCTTGGGAAACAGGCGAGGTGAGCTTTTGGAATTGTCCAGTGGCGAGCCGTGACATTTGTGTGTGCCCTGGAGCTCATCCCACTGTGGAAACCTCCAGAATGTCTGTCTCCACCGTCCTCAGCGAGCGGCCCCGATAGTGGCGAGGTTTCAAGCTTTTGGAACATTGTTCTGGGGAAATAAAATGACTCCTGCTCACTTGGCTGTGCCAAGTCATTTGTTTGTCTTATTCTTTTTGCTCAGTAGGTGGCATTTTTGTTCATTGATTTTATTTGTATCTGCCTGTGTTCATCCACTATGACATATTAATCATGCAAATGAGGATATTATTAATGAAGGAAAAATTAATTCCGCCACTGCGCCTGGGTCGGCTGCTACAGCTCAGTGAATGCCCTCATTCTCTGATGCCTTCAGCAACTTCTCCAGGGCTGCGGCAGATTAATACATTAACGTTCAGGGTAAAGGTTAGGGACTGAAGCCCAGAGAGACTTTCCTCTCCAGGGTTGGTGTTGCAAGCACATATTTACTTGAAAGTGCACATTTTTGAGACAGTTTATTGCAAAACCCCGTCCTCCTTCGCACTGTGTTAACAGTTTGTAGGAGGGCGTCTGCTCCGTCTCTCAGTGTCTTCTGAGTGAAGCCCACCGCGGCCATGCAAGCTCCCCACCAGCCCGAACTCTCGCCGCTTCCAAGGTTCCACCTTCTTGTTTCCCAGATGCTATTTGCAGACAATGCGGGGACCCATTCGTCCTCGGCAAGTGCTCCTTCTCAGGACTCCGATCTGGAACATGAACTAGGGCTGCAATGAGTTTATCTTCACGATAAAGAGACCTGCAGGTCATTGAAATGAGCTCCCCACATCGTGTTCCCCCACTGCCCTCTGGTTAACCCTGGTTTCCGCCCCGCACCCTGAGCTGAGCCGAGGTCTGCTCACTCCTATCTGCTTTCACTCGTGTGCTCCCGTGAGCCAGGTCCACAAACAGAATGTTTTTTTGGAACTCGGATAACCTTGCCCTGTGCACCTCGGAAACACCCCCTGGGAGAGATTGTGCCATTCTGGAGACTTCCTAGGTCACACCACCTCTGTCACAGGACTTGGCTGAACCTGAGAAGCGAGTGGGCAGCCCAACTCTCCCAGCAGTGAATGTAGGACACTGGGTGCCCCTCAAGGAGGGGACCAGGAGGACATCAGGCCACGAGAGACCTTGGATTTGCAGGCTATGTTCACCCTGGGTTGACTGTGGATCAGAGCCCGTCCAGGGATTGTGATTTACCTCTGCCCCACCCTGAGGCCACAGAACGGAGAGGCACAAGGCCACACTGGGAGTTTGCTAAGCCACCTGCCTTCCGGAACCTCTTCATCCTTCCTTTGTTTGTTTTGTTTTTGTTTTGAGATGGAGTCTCGCTTTGTCACTCAGGCTGGAGGGCAGTGGTGTGATCTCGGCTCACTGCAACCTCCGCCTACCGGGTTCAAGCAATTCGTTCTGCCTCAGCCTCCTGAGTAGCTGGGACTACAGGCATGTGCCAGCATGCCCAGATAGTTTTTGTATTTTTAGTAGAAATGAGGTTTCACCATGTTGGCCAAGCTGGTCTTGAACTCCTGACCTCAAGTGATCCATCCACCTTAGTGTCCAAAAACGCTGGGATTACAGGTGTGAGCCACCGCACCTGGCCTCTTCACTCTCCTGTTGATATTTTCGTGAGTTCTATTGCTGAGATGTCCTGAACATGGGTCCCCCCCTTGTGACCTCCCTCCTGTATAGACTCTCCTAATTCTTTCTTTCCCACCGGCATCCCATCCCTTCCCTCCCTTGCCTAGTTATCCCGTGCCACCTGTCTTCAGGTGCCCTGGGGCAGGTGGTGGAAAGAGACGATTGCAATCAAGAGACCTGACCCCAGACCGGGAGAGGGAGAGATGCTGGGAGCTTGTTGTGGGAGCCGCAAAGCACCACAGACCAGCAGGTTAAACAACAGAAAGGGCGCCCCGCGGTTCTGGAGGATGGAAGTCTGAGACCAGGTCAAGATCCATAGCGCTGGCTCCCTCGGAGGCGGCGAGGGGGAGCTGACCCCAGGCCTCTCTCCCTGGCAGACTGCTGGGCATCTTCGGCCGCTTGGCTCAATGATGGCCTTTTTCCCGTGTCTTGTTCTTGGTCTTCCCTCCATATGCACCCCTTTCTCTCCACATGGTACTCTTTTCATAAGAACCTGTCAGATTAGGGGATGCATTCCTCCAGGATGACCTCTTCTTAGCTAATTACTCCCCCAATGGCCCTACTTCCAAATAAGGTCACCTCCCGAGGTGCTGGAGGTCAGGGCTTCAGCATAGGAACGTGGAGAGGAGACAAAATTCAGCCCCAAACAGGGCAAAGTTCGAAGAGGGGGAGAGCACCTGGTGTCAGGAGCTCTCAGGCTCTGACAGCCCCGTGTCCCCCACCTGTTAGGGGCTCCTTCCATTGTGGGGCTGTGACTCTCATGGCAGCCCCTCCTCCTGCTGGAGAAAAGTGTACTTACGGGATCTGCGGGGTCTCTGACTCATGACACCTCCCTGCTGCACTTTTGTTTGTTTTTTTTTGAGATGAAGTCTCGCTGTGTCGCCCAGCCTGGAGTGCAGTGGCACAATCTTGGCTCACTGCAACCTCTGCCGCTTGGGTTCAAGTGATCCTCTGGCCTCAGCCTCCAGAGTAGCTGGATTACAGGCACCCACCACCATGCCCAGCTAATGTTTGTATTTTCAGTAGAAACAGGGTTTTCTGTTGGCCAAGCTGGTCTCGAACTCCTGACCACAGGTGATCTGTCCACCTTGGCCTTCCAAAGTGCTGGGATTACAGGCCTGAGCCACTGTGCCCAGCCACCTCCCCGCTGCACTTCTAAGGAGTTGTGAGGCTGGGTAGGGGTGGCCTCGGCCGTCACCCCTTCCAGGAGGGTTTTGAGAAACATAAGAGACCCTGAAAGACGCAGGCCATTGCTGTGCAATGGAAAGAAACCATGCTACAGCCATCTTACCTGTTACTGGGAAAGGCGTGCATCAGTGAGTGTTCTTTCTTGGGTCTAAGTAGAAGAAATCCAACCCAATTCATGTCCAACAAAATTGATGCAACTCCAGGGAAGGCAGGGACACAGCTGCCTTCAGAAACAGCAGGGCCTCTCTTCCCCTCACTGTCCTTGCTGTCGCCAGAGGTGGACGAGGGAATCTTTAAGGAATCTTTAGTCAAAGGGTTGAGTTGCTGCTGTGTTCTTTAGGATAGAGACGAACTCGTGGAATTATCCCCTGGGTGTTAGAACAACAGCCTGACATTATTGCGCCCGTCCCAAGTTGAGGGGCCTCTCCTGTGTTTCCTCGCATCCTCCTCAGCATCCAGGAGACACTGAACCATGGAGCTCCCGGGGTGTTTTACTCACTGCCTTTCGGGTTACGGCCGGGACCTTTCCGTTGCTCTGGATGCGGAAGAAAAATGTGTCATTGGGGAATTAGAGGTGACTTGGCCACTTCTGGCTGAGGGAATTGGGGCAAAATGCATCCCCTTAGACCCCTGGAGAGTCAAGCTTGAAGGTTTTGCAGGGTTTCTGGGCAGATTAAAACCATGTAACACCTGTTATGGGCTGAATTGCATCTCCTCAAATCCGTGCATTGAAAGCCTAATCCCCAGGACCGAAGAATGTATCTGGAGATGGGTCTTTCAAGAGGTGACTGAGTTATGTTGGGATCATATGGGTGGAACTTAGTGCAATATGGGAAGAGCAGGTTAGACATGGACACACGCAGTGGAAGACACTGTGAGGATGCAGGAGAGGATGTCACCGACCAGCTGGAGAAGGAGGGGATGTGGTTTGGCTGTGTCCCACCCAAATCTCACCTCTAATTGTAATAATCCCCACATGTCAAGGGTGGGGCCAGGTGGAGATAATTGAATCACAGGGGCAGCTTCACCCATACTGTTCTCGTGGTAGTGAAAAAGTCTCACGAGAGCTGATGGTTTTAAAAAGGGGGGTTCCCCTGCACACACTCTCTGCCTGCCACCATATAAGACGTGTCTTTGCCCCTCATTCACCTTCCGCCGTGATTGTGAGGCCTCCTCAGCCATGTGGAGCTGTGAGTCCATTAAACCTCTTTCTTTTATAAATTACCCAGTCTCAGGAATGTCTTTATTAGCAGCATGAAAACAGAGTAATTAGTACAGGAGGCCTCAGAGGGAAGCAGGCTGGCTAGGCTTGATCTTGAACTTCCGGCCTTCAGACCATGAGAGAATGAATTTCTGTGTTTGAGCCCCGGCCAGTGGGACTTTGTTATGGAGGCTGAGCTGATGTGTGTGGCCCCTGAAGCCCTATCTTCACCCTGTGTAGCACACAGCAGGCACGGGAGATGTGCACAGTGGGCTGGCCGTCCCCCAGGAGCACCGGTGCCTTGGGTGTGGACACTGCGTCCCTGTGACATCAGGTCTGTGAGAGACACACAGCAGCTGGGCTCGGGGTCTCCAGCCTCATCAGTCGACACCTCTTCCAACCCCAGGCTCTGGTCAGATTCACCATCCTGGCTTAGATTCAACCATGTCCCCTCAGAGAAGCTGCCCATGCCCAGGGCCGCCAAAGCCAGGTTAGGTGCCCTCAGGATGCACATTCTCACTGTGTCTGCCGTTCCGAGGCCTCACTGTGTGTTTCTTTTCTTTTCCACTCTGTCTTCCCACAATGTAAGAAGCTGCCTAAAGACTGCACCTTTCCTGACTGTCCTGCCCGGAGGGTCCCCACAAAGAGGGCCCCTGGCAGGTAAGAAGAGCCAGGACATGCTTACAGCTGGACACAGAGCCCAGCTGGCACCAGGCATCCAGGCTTGAGCTGAGGATGTGTAGGGCCCTGGACTGCCAGTCACTTCTCTGGGCCTCCGATGAGTTCCTGGGGAGCTCTGTGAGGCCCATGGGACAGAGACATGGATGTCCTGAGGCAGCATGTGCTGCTGAGCTCCGAGGGCGAGCAGGTGAATAGCACCTGGGCTGGCCTGCCGGAGAGCCCCAGCATGGGGCAGTCCCAACGTAGCCCTGAGGACAGGGGGCCGCTGAGGAGATGGAGAGAAAGGGCCCTCATCTGGGAGGCTCGCTCCAGGTTGGAGCTGGGCCTGGGGAGATGTCCTTAGCCCCTCAGCCCCTCACTGGGTGGCTCAGGAACCCATCACTCATCTTTGATTTCTGAGCAATTTACAGAGAATTGCTAATGCTTTTATGAATCATGGGAAACAGAGAATGCTTTTTTATTTTCCTGCTTCTGACATCTCAAAATAAATTTCCAGATGCCTTGCACAAGTCAATTCCATATAATCAAGAATTTCATGACTGTGACTCAGCATTTAAATCTCCTAAAGGTAGATATTTAACGCAAAGACGGAGAGTCACTGAACTCTGATTTTACCATAGTTTCCGTACAGGTTAAACAGAAAAGAAGTGGTGCATTGGGAAGGAAAGCTTTGGAAGAACCTGGCTTTTTCTCCTCCCAGTTCCCCTCGTTCCTGGAGACCTGCTTCCTCTAGAGTAGGGAAGTGTTCTCGGCTGTATAGCCACATAGGCAGCGGGTAAGTGAACAGGGAGAAGGGTTCCGGCGGGCTGGGCCCTCGAGGGGCTGGGCTGCAGATGTGGCCTGGCAGGTCCAGGGTCCCTGCATCCTCAGTGCCCTTTAGGAAGCACTCAACTTGCTTGGACAATTAGCAATTTGGAGCGTGTGAAGCTTGGAGTTCAGAGATGGGATGCCTTTCGAAGCGGGCTCATCAGGAGGGCCGACCCCCATCATCTCCTCTTGAGGACCTGGGTCTGCCTGTCCCCCACTCTGTCCACAGCCTCAGCCTTCCTGCAGCCAGCTCCCTCTGCCTGAGAAAATGGCTCAGGTGTCCTTGGCTCGAAAGGGATCTGCTTCTAGGAGAATGCCATGTGCACAGGGGTCTAAAACTGGAATCTCCAACCAATCATTGGTGACAAAGAAGGCGCCTCC
Source organism: Plecturocebus donacophilus (assembly GCA_004027715.1). Classification (NCBI taxonomy): domain Eukaryota; kingdom Metazoa; phylum Chordata; class Mammalia; order Primates; family Pitheciidae; genus Plecturocebus; species Plecturocebus donacophilus. The sequence continues at coordinate 7,037 of PVKP010038460.1, forward strand.
ACACTGACTGGGAGGGGACTCAGGGCTTGAACGGATCAGTCTCCTAAATGTCATTGCTAGTAAAGGAGAGGGCAGGGAAGGAGGGGACGGCCACTGAGCTTTCAGCCTGGTGTGCACCGGAGTCTGGGTGGGCCGTTGTGGCCACCGCCAGCACCTCCTCCTGCGTTTGGAAGGAGCCTTGCCTGGGTTTAGCAGTGTGATGAGTTCTGTGGGTGTGCTGGGCCCTTCTGTACCCAGTGGGCATTTGAAGGATGTCGGAAGAGTGGTTTTGCACAGAAGTGAGGCACTCCCTGAGAAGATCCAGCAATTTACAGGGGAGGAAATTGAGGCAAAGTCCTTGGCCAGGATGTGGGGCTGAGGAGCCAGGGAGCTCTGGATAGAGGTGTTGCATCACATTGCTCCCCCACACTGGTGGGGCCTTGAATATTTGGGTCACACTTGTATTGGTGGAGGTGCATTTTCTATTCTGCCCCACCCAGGTATGAGAGTGGGGACTCCTCTTCACACACACTACGTTTCCTTCTGTGTCTGGGCCCCACCCTTCCTCTGGGCTGCAGCAGGGGTGGGGTGGAGCCCTGAGGCAGCTCCTTGGGCAGACAGAGCCCAGCACCTGACCTGCCTGTCCACTCAGTTTTTCCAGCTGGCCTCTCATGGGGCCTGACACCACTGCTAATGGGATCCTGATACCCGTTATGGACTGAACGTGTACTTCCAAATTCTGACGTTGAAGCCTTAATCCCAAGGTGATGGTGCTAGGAGGGGGGCCCTTTGGGAAGGGATTGGGTCAAGAGGGTGGAGCCCTCAGGAATGGGATCAGTGCCCTTATAAAAGAGGCCCGGTGAGCTCCATCATGCTCCTGCTGCTGGAGGACAAGCAGGAAGCCGTGTCCGCCAGCTTGGAGGAGGTCCTCCCAGAGCTGAGCAGGTCGGCACCCTGAGTTCAGGCTTCAGCCTCCAGAACCGCAATAAATCAACGTGTGGTTTATAAACTACACAATCAATGGTATTTTGCAATAGCAGCCTAAACAGGCTAAGCTGTTCTCCTAGGAATGCAAGATTCAGAAGGAGATTGGGTACTTGGGGAAAGTGCCCTGGGGCTCACAGAGGCCAGCAGGGCCAGGGCAGCGAGTCAGCGCCCCACTTCTCACTGCCTGGAACTCACCCCTCCGGCTGCAGGCACAGGACCTGGCCCTGAGGACGTGGGCTGCGCCATGTGAGGATCAGGAGAATGTGTTCGACTCCTGGGGGTGATGTTGGTGAGGCCAGGCAGAGGCCGAACATCCCAGGATCTTGCAGGGTCACAAGACCTTCCAGGACTGAGCTGGAATGTGAGGAGGATCTGCTTTGGGGCTCCCATGGGCCTGTCCCTGGGGGTTGCTCCCAGGGAACGTGGCATCTGCAGGTGCTCCATCCGCTCACCCTCTTCTGGCCTATTCCCCATTTCCTGCATCTGTCCAGCCAGCAGCTTGAGTGGACGGACTTAGTGTGTGCCAGCTGATGCGGGATGACACAAAAACCCACTGCACATTAATGACAGCGGCAGACCTTATCAGAGGCCAAGGGAGCCTCCGCTTCCCAGGGGACTCTGGGAAACCCTGGGGACCTCTATCGTATCCTGAGATCTGCCCCTCGGTCCCCTCTGCTGGGTCATTGCAGGACCTAGATGGCGTGTACTGCTATGATGTAGCTCAACATCGAGTCGCATTTTCTGGACCCCGAGGTGTGAAAGAGCCGCACGGGGGACAGAGTGACACGATGAGACACCAAGTCCTCCGTAAGTGCGCCTGCCAGTCTCCAGCTGCGTCAGTGGAGGCGCAACGTCCTGGGAGGAGAGACATCATCTTCTATCTTCAGCTGCAGAAGAGGAAGAGGCAGAGAGGCCGCTGAGGGCCGCGGCCCTGGGGACTGCAGGGCACCTGCCTGTGGCTGACTGAGGCCCTGACAGGGGAGAAAAACCAGCACACATAAGACGTCGCACAGCCCGGATCCGGAAGAGCGTGATATTGTGTTCATTTACGTACTTGTGCCCTGGAGGCCCTTGTGTTCTTTTCTGCCTGCTTCTTGTTAAAATTCTTGATGGAACCTGCATTGGCACACCATGGGTAAGGATGGTTAGCAGGCATCCACCTCGGCGGCTGGCCCTGCTCTTGACTAAGTACCCAGAAGAGGCTGCGAGTCCCTCCCAGATCTGAGGCCTCGGGTGGAGTTCCATCTCGGCATCATCTTACAGCACAACACGGGGTGAGTGGGGCCGCGGCCGGGTGGGCAGGAGAGCTCGGCAGAGAGAGGGGAGGCTCCAGGCTGCCGGAGGTTTCTCTTACTTTTCGTCAATTGTCCTGGTGCTGCAAAAACAAAAGCAACTCACAAGACTCCGGCTCCAAAGAAGAGGAGGGTGAAGGGCTCCTCATCCTGGCAGGAGTCGGAGGCCCGAGCCCAACAGCTGAATGACAGCCTACGCCACCGATGGCTCCACGGTGGCCAGGGATGCCGGTCACCAAACTGGGCCTGAACTCAGGGACCAGTGCCCAGCCACAGGCGCACCCTCTGTCCACCTCATTTCAGAATCTAAAGTCACACCCGAGACCTGTCGAAGCGCATGGTAATTAGAAGAGAACAAGAGGCAGACGTAAGACTACCAGTTAGAGACCGAGTCATTCCAGGTGCGAGGTGGTAGCGTCGGAAGTGAGTGGCACGCCACCTTCAAGGCACAGCGCGGTGCTTCTCTTGGGTTCTTTAATTCCGTCTTGCCTGGGAGGCACAAGGCATTGTAACCCCATTTCACAGAGGACCTGCAGCACGGCGTGGGGAGAACTCAACTAACATCACGTTGTTGGTCACAGGTGACGGAGCTGGGAGCAGAACCTGGAGCCTGGGAGCCCAGAGTCTGGGCACTGAGCCAGCCACCACACAGGTCGGGTGTGTCCGTGCTCACAAAGTGCTGCCCACGCTTCACGGGTTTTACACGACGCTGAGGATCCCGGGGCATGAGGTCCTTGTGTCTGTGCAACCCCCTTTGAACAAGAGCCAACATGTGACTGGGAGTATTTGAACAAGATGCTAGCAGGCCCACCATGTTCTTGTGCCAATTAAGAAACCAAACCAAAGATGTCCCTGGTGCTCCACTGCCGGTGGAACCAAGGTCATACTCCCTAGGATGGCACAAATCCCTTGGGTCTCTCCCTAGGGTGGTGTAAGTCCCAACGTGATGTTGGTTGAGTTCTTTCCACGCCGTGCTTCAGGTTCTCCTCTGTGAAATGGGGTTACAGTGCCTTGTGGCTCCCAGGCAAGACAGAAAGAACCCAAGAGGAACACCATACAATGCCCTGGACGTGGCGTGCCAGTCATGCTAAACTTCCACACATTTTACATGTGGAGTATATGTCTTATTCTTCCTGTCTCAGCTTAGCCTTCCATCTGCCCACAGCACCTGGTTGCTCCTCCACTTACTAAAGAGCTCATGTTCTTCTCGACCCAGGTCCAATACTGTTGTTTCTGTGCCCCTCCGACTGCCAGGCCCCTGTGTTCCTAGGCCTTGTGGAAAGGTGTCCCTCGATCACACTCCCTCCACACACTCTTGTCTCCTCCAAGGCTTCAATGCCATCTTCCGCAGCTTCTGCAGCCTATAAGCCTGGAACTCCGGACCTGACTGTGTCACTAGTGGTGTATCGCCAGTCGAGATCCCACAGGCCTCTTCATCTGCACAGAACAGAAGCTCGGCTTTCCCAAGGTTCTCACGTCCAAGTAAGAGGCACTGCCTTTTGCCCGGTTGCTCAGGCAGCACCTGAAAAGCATCTTTTATTCTTCAGTGTCCCCTATGCTGCATATCCAAACCATGCAGCAGGACTGTTTCTTTCTCCAAAACGTACCTGGACGGGGCCCCTCCTCGCTGTTCTAAGCCCCTGGACATCACTCTCACCTGGAGGGTGCAGACAGCATCCCGTGGGCTCCCGCCGCAGCCGCTCCCTGCCCTCTGCTCCGTGCGGAGCAGCCAGGGTGAGCTTTGAAACACAAATCAGGGCCTGACACTTCTCTGCCCTGATCCCCAAGCTCTCTCGGCCTCCAGCTTCCCCAGCACAAATCCCAAAGCCTCAGCATGGGGACAGGCCCGCACCGCGCAGCCCCACCAGCTCCCCAAATGTGATAGGATTGGATCGCCTGTGCACGTGGGTTTCCCTCTGCCTAGAACCCTCGTTCCCTGTCATTAAAAATGGCTTTTTTCACATCATTTAGTCCCAGCTCCAAAGCCACTTCCTCACTGTGGCTTCCCACCCTCCCACCCACTCACCTTGCCTTAGTTTTTTCTTCCACACCACTTATTACCACCTGCGATGGAATGAAATTATTTACCGTATCTTATTTTACATTGTCGTACTTCCTTGGAGGACAAAAACTCACAACTGCAAAAGCAAGGACTTTGCCTTGAGTGTTATTCTGCGTCCAGGTGATCAGAACACAGAAGCCTTTGATAAATTGGTGCTGAAAGAAGAAAGGCTGTTTCCCTCGTCACACCATTAGTGCCTGAGATCAGGAAGCTGCCTGTGAGTCTCTGTTGCTGGTATACACTTGGTGCTCGGCACATGCTTGTTAAATACATGAACAGCTACCTGAATGACATCATTAACTTTTTTCCCTTCTCACTGAGTGAGATGGTTTAGCTGTGTCCCCACCCAGATCTTATCTTGAACTGTGATTCCCAGGATCCCCACACATGGTGGGAAGGACCCAGTGGAAGGTAATTGAATCACAGGGACAGGTGCCTCCAGGCTGTTCTCATGATAGTGAGTGAGTTCTCGCGAGATCTGACGGTTTCATAAGGGGCTTTCCCCCTTTCACTCTGATCTTCTCCTTCCTGCCACCATGTGAAGGAGGACGTGTTTGCTTCCCCTCTGTCATGATTGTAAGTTTCCCAAGGCCTCCCCACCCCTGCAGAACTGCGAGTTAATTAAGCCTCTTTCCTTTATAAATCACCCATTCTCAGGTATTTCTTCCTGCAGCGTGAGAGCGAAATAATACATCAAGGTTTTCAAAAGAGCTCTACTCACAGATCTTTTAAGTTCCATTCTTTTCCTTCGGCTTCATAAATGAATGTGCTTTCTTAAGGCTTATTATCAAGAGTGGCTTTCAAGTTTTATGGGGGACATTAAGTCTCTGAAGCCTTGTAAATTTCTTTCAAGTCACATGAAAAAGATCTTTACTTCCAAGGAGACACCTGGCCATTCCAGGGCCTTTGAGTTTGCAGGTTCATCCTGCACTTTCAGAGTGAGTGAGATAATGACGCTCACCCCCTCGCTTCTTCAGCTTCCGAGTGTCCAAAGCTTAAATGGATGGATGGGACCCTCCCTCTCAAGCCTCATTCTAGGGGGAAATGAGCCCACGTGATGGAGGTGGCCAGAGGACATCACGAGCTTATCCAGCCCTGCAGAGACAATGGGCTGGGGATGTTCTCTCTCTAAGACCAGAGATGCTTTTGGGGATGATGAGCTGATTCAGTCAGGGGTGGCACTCTACACAGAGGGCAGAGCAGTGCCGGCCCCTGGAATGGGTGAGAGGAGGGAGCATCCAGGAGCTGGGCCTGCAGGGGAGGAATGGGGAGGCCTTGGGCATGGCTGAGGGCTTGGACTTGATCCTGAGGCCATTAGGGGCTGCAGGAGGGCTTTAAACAGAAAATAATTATATGGTAAGATGTAAATGTCAGGAAGTTATAGATGGCTGGGGACAACTACACAGATGGCAACAGACAAGAGGCTGGAAGCCTCTAGGAAGCTCCTGGGTGATCTGGGTGAGGAGGGATGGGTGCTGTGCCGGGGATGTGGGAGAACGGCAGCCACCGGGGTGGAGATGCGGGACTTGGGACTGGCTGGGTGACAGTGAGTCAGGATGGCCCACCTCTGTCGTGGCCACCAGGAGCACAGGGGTGCCATCCAGGAGTGAGACGCGCAGACAAGGGGCACATCTGAAGGGGGAGATGAGTGCAGCTTTGTTTTCTTAAAAATTTTGCTAAAATACACATAAGAAAGTTTACCGTTTTTGGCTACGCAATGGAGTCTGCTCGCCTTGCTCTGCACCAGCTCTGGGGCTTTCCCGTAGTGAAAGCAAGCTGTCCTCCTTACACACGAGCGCCCCATTCCCCTCTGCAGCCCTGACACCCACCCTTCTACTTCCCATCTCTACGGTTTACTGTTCCAGGTAAACTGTTTACCGTTCCATACGGTTCCATGATCACACAGTGCTTGTCCTGTGACTGGCCTCCTCTGCTCGGCGTAATATCGCCAAGCCTCTTCCATGTTGTGCCGGGTGTCTGAATTTCCTTCCCTTCCATGTGGGTGGATCACACTGCGTTTACCCCCTCATTGGCTGATGGACCTGTGGGCTGCCTCCAGCCTTGGCTGTGTGGATGGTGTTGCTGTGCCGTGGTTGTGCAAGCTCCTCGAGTCCCCGCTTTCAGTCCTTTGGGGGACAGACCCAGAAGTGGAACTGCGGGGATCATGTGGCACTTCTGGTTCTAAGTTTTGTAGGAACCACCACGCTGAGCCTCGTTTCTGACATGTGAAACTGAGGTCCCTGTGGATGGCATGCGTGAGTGTGGAGCCGGGAGACTGGCTTGAGCAGGAGTAATGGTGGCGAGGCCTGGGCGATGTCACTGTTTATGGGGACCCCCATTGGCCCTGCCCTAGGCCCTTTCTGCCTTCATTTGTCTCCTGGACTCTTGGCCTTCCGAGCCAGCCCAGACACCACCGAGGTGATCTGGTCTTGGGAGCGCCAGGCACGGCACAGAGCGTGTGCCACAGGCCCAGGTGCTGGCTGCTTCTGCCCTGGGCTCAGTGCTGCTGCTACGGATTTGGGGTGTGCCCAGCACCCAGTCATGCTACTGAAGAGTCCTAGGAGAGAGCCTTGGACCAAAGATGGTGAGCAGCTCTCCTCCCTTTGTCCTCCTGAAGGGCCACCTTGGGACTCAGCAGCTCACGAGGGCTCTCAGCCCTGTGAGGGGGCACAGCCAGCTGCATGTGGAGCCCTCACTGGCCGGCTGGGGACCATGAGTCCGCGTACTTGTCTGCTCAGCCTCCTGGCCTTCCCCCCCCCCGGGGCCACACTCCCCAGTGGGCAGCAGAGAAAAGCCCGGGCAAAGACTCTGCTTTCAGGGAATCCGGGAGGACAGAGCCAGGACAGCAGGTGGTGAAACAGGACGAGAGAGACTCGGTCCCAGAGGAGAGCGCCCTCGGGAAGGGCACCTGTCTGTCTCATGCCACTGAGAAGGCACATTAGAGAGGCGCCCAGCAGCACCCTGGCTCCCTTGGGGGGAAGATTTTAAGGGACAGGAAACCAGGGACAAGAAGATGCTGGCCCTCAGGGGGTAGCTTCTGGAGGACTGGCTGCCTGCGCTGGGAGGGAGTCACAGGGCACATTCAGGGGGGTGCCTTTCTAGGTTAGAATTTCCTCTTTCTTTTTAAGATTAGAGTCTTGAGAATATTTCTCCACTTATTACAAATAATAAATTGAAAGGGAGAGGCTGGGGTTAAAAGAGAATCAATGGACCAAGGCCTTGGAGGAAGTGAGACAGGAGCCAGCAGGTAGGAGGGGGTAGCCTGGGCCGCTGAGGGGCGAGGGGCACAGACGGGGTGGGGTGGAGAGGGGGGGTGAGCGACAGACAAAGAAACATGGAGGCAGAGATGGAGAGACAGAAACAGACACAGAGACAGAGACAGAGGCGGACAGAGACAGAGAGACAGAAACAGACACAGAGACAGAGACAGAGGCGGACAGAGACAGAGAGACAGAAACAGACACAGAGACAGAGACGGACAGAGACAGAGAGACAGAAACAGACACCGAGACAGAGACAGAGACAGACAGAGACAGAGAGACAGAAACAGACACCGAGACAGAGACAGAGACGGACAGAGACAGAGAGGCAGAGGGTGACACAGGGACAGAAAGGGATCGGCGTGCGAGGGCTGAATGCGGGCTTCGCTCCGGCTTTCTCATTAGCTCTGTGCACGGTGGGCAGCCCTGTTGCTCCAGCTGAAGAGGGCGGAGGCCTGGCAGCCTGGAGCGGGAGGGGAGATGGGCTCTCTGACGATGCTGGCAGCACTGCCGGGCGCCCTGAGCCCGGGGCTGGAGCGGGGATGGCAGCGGTGCCCGCGTGACTGCAGCTTTCTCTAGGAGCTCTGGGGACACCAGGGTAAGGTGGCGGCAGGTGGGCAGGTGCAGGAACGGACCTGTGTGGCTTGGAGGTGCACAGGGCAGGTGCAGGAGAGCTCTCAGAGCTGGGCTGGGGACTCTGGGAGGGCTGGAGAGGAAGTGAGGCCGGAGTGGGCTGAGGGGGTGCGGGGGGCCTTGCTGGGCCTAGAAGCACGGGGTGAAGTTAGAGCTGGTGGCTTCAGAGGCGGGGTCATTTGCGGTGGTGGCGGGCCTGGGTGTCACTGCAGGAGCCAAGCTTGTGGCGATACTTGGTGATGATGGCCCAGAGGCGATGGGGTGCAGCCGCTTTGCCTCCTTCAGATGCTTGCACGGCGGCCTGGCACTCTCCAGGCACAGCGCAACGCTGAGCACGTGCCCACTGGCAGCGGACAGGGAGCCTCAGCTCAGTGCCCAGTGCATTCATCGTCACTGCCAGACTGCCGGGCTACCTCGCACAGCTGTTGGGAGAGACAGTGGGTACATTTGCAAAAGGCGTTGAGTTTGTGAGGTGCCTTCGTCACCAGTGACTGAGCGTATACAACGGATGCCTCACGCACGGCTGGTGAATGGAATCACGGAGAAAAGGGAATCTGGGAACCTGCCCCAGTGGGTCTCTCTCCACCACCCTGGCACCTCCCTGCTCCCACAGCAGCATCCTGATTTTCTGTTCTGTTCCCCAGCCTTGGCTGACAGAGGAGGGAACACACAAGGTGTGTCTGTCAGAATCAGTTATGACAGCAAGCAAACAGTAATTCCAACAAACAGCAGGGTGGAAAGGGTAGAAGACCTCGCTGTCGGAGTTGGGCGGCCCGGAAACACCGGACGCTTGGCTGAGATGTGCCCCTGGGGCAGGGAACTGGGTTCCTCCTTAGCCTTCTGCTCCACCACGCTTGGCTTCCATTCCCAAGGTTGCTTCATCGCCCAGGAGAGCTGCCAGAGTGCCAGCTATTGCCTTCCTCTTCTAGCCAGCAGGGAGGAAGGAGGGCAAGAAAGATTATGCCCTTTCCTTTTGGAGTACTTCTAAGAAGGCGCACAGGCCAAGCCTACTTCCAACCCATGTCCTGAACTGCGACGTGGCCACAATTCACTGCATGAAGAGCTGGAACCTAGAATCTGGATTCCAGATGGCCATGGAGAGAGCTCGAACCTGGTTCTTCCTTACTGAGCAGACAGGCAGAATGGATATTGGACACTGCCCCAAAGAGAGACTATAGAGCGGCATCTTAGGATGATAAACGGTGACTCAAATTTGCTGTAGCTTCTAATTCTTTTAGGAAACAGGGTAATAATAAAAAGGAGAATGAGGGACTTTGATCCTTAAAAGAATTGGCCTATCGGAGCCAACTGATGCATGGGAAAAGAATTCACACTCATGGGGAAGAAGAACAGAGCCTGATCTCAGACCTCTGAGTTTTAATCTGCAGCTGGCAATAAACCCTCTTCCAATGTTCATGAAGGGCACGAGTCCAATCCCTGACCGGATCAGCCAATGCCATTCCTCCAATGACACCAAGGATTGTGTCCTGACAGCGTGGCCAGCTGCCACGTGATCTTCCATCGAAGCCTGCTCACGTCAGCCCCAGGCTATGCCGTTGCCCCGGTTTAATCATTAATCACATCACTTCTGCTCTCTAAGGCTTCCAGGTTTTGACGGTAGTCCAGACCGCCTGTGTCAGAAGTGCCTACAAACTTGCTAAAATGTGGATTTCTAGGTTTCATCTCAGAAATTGTCATCAAAACCCCTGGACACGGGCTCTGGAATGTTGCCTTTTAAAAAACCTGCAATAAAAGTTGAGAACCAGTGTGCTCATGCTGTGTGTGCATGACCATAGGTCCTCCGTGTATTTCACAGATGAGAAAAGCCAGGTCTGGGGATGAAGGGACACAGCAGGGACGTGGACTAAAGTCCCCCGGCTGTCATTCTCGTGGGTCCCCTATGGTCACCTTGCTGGAGGGTTAAGGTTCTCGTCCCGGTTCCTTGCAGTTCAGTGCCCTCCGGTGGAGCCCTGGCTCACGCCCACGCCACAGCTGCCTCCTGGGGTTGTTCTAAAAATCAAATGGGGTAACAGCCACAAAAGGGCTCTCTGTCAGAAGGCTGTTTGGCTGAGAGCACATTTGCCAAGATAACCTTCTAGATGTTCTGAGGGGAGGCCATGTTTTCTGCATGCTTACATTTTTATTTAAGGATCTAATTTACGACCAAGATGTAACAGACTAGGCATGTGTGGGCGTGTGGTGCTGCTATGTTGGCCGAAGCTGCGTTTCTCTGCTGAGTGAGAAATTGAGTGCCATGGGAGGGTGGAGGCCTGTCCTGGGTCAGGCTGAATAGTGGCTGAGAGGTCATCAGGCCCACCAGACCCCTGGCATTCCCAGCCTCCTTAATATGCTGTGAGTTCCCTCAAATTATGCGCAGTCCAGCGCCAGCCAGGGTCCACGCTGACTCAGCTGCACGTCTCCAAGGACCCAAGCAGAGCTGTCCTTTTGAAGCTCAGCTCCGGGCTGTGTCTGCACCAGAAATCGGCTCTGATTGCCGGCCCTGCTGTAGCCTTGCAAACAGCTCAGATTTTCTTCATTACGGAAAGAGCATAAATATTATTAGTGGGGATTTAGTTACAGAGCCTAACAGGGATGTCTTGGAGACAACTTTAGTGCCGAAGCCAATGAATTTGGATCTTCTAGTGTGAAGTTCGAAGCCACTTAAAGAAAGCTTTTTGTTTGTTTGTTTTGCTTTCTCTTCTCATCTGGGGAAACGTCTGGGAAGTGTTTGGCTGGCAGGCTGAAGTAATCCTGCGAGAAAATAAGCCGTGTCGGAGAGCAGCCAAGTCCTTCCTGCTGGACCTTCCTACACAAGCCCTGTGAGTCACACAGCTGGAATTGCCTTCACTAGGCAAATCTCCTTCCACTGGACGTCTCCAGTTTCAGAATGTGTGATAATTCAGACACCACTTTGTTGATCTGAAGTTGACTTCATCACATTCCATGATGGGAGACTGACCAAGCAAATGACTGAATTATCTATGCTTTCAAGTCCTGTAAGACCCGTTTTTAATGGCAGGAACTGGAATGCTGGTTGATTAGAGGCACTGAAGCTCCGGGTGTGGTGAGAGCCGTGTGCAGGGCCTGGGTTTACAGCCCGGCTCTGCCCCTTTGCAGGCTTTGAGCACCTGGTCCCTGTGAGCGGCCTACTCACCTGCCGGAGAAAAGAATCTTCAAAGGAGGCATTGAGCGTGGACGACGCGAAGGCCCCTTAATCCACATTTGAAGATATTGCCTCATCTCGACTCCAGCACGAAGACTAAGACGTCTCTGTTTGTCTGCTCTGTGAAAGCATTCAAGGACATTGCTAACCTCACCTGTTAATAACGTCACTGGTCTTATTCTGCTGGGTCACTATAGACTGGCTAGAAGAAACAGGTCTTCAGTTAAAAAGCACTTTGATGCTCGCATCACCTCAAATCATTGTGATCAATAAGGACAGAAATTAACAAGGATCAACAAATGTGCAGGCCCCAAAACAGAAAAGACGGACGGAGTGAAGCCTCCTGCCCCGTTCCGCTCCCAGCTTTGCAGCAGGTCCTCCAGTGAGCAAGGGCTGTGTGAGTTTTCTTCTGCTGCTATTATGGTAAATCGCCACAAACTTAGTGGCTTAAAACAACACACACTTATTACCCCATAGTTCTGTAGTTCAGAAATCCGCTATAGATCTCACTGGGCTGCGGCCAGGTCTCAGCACACTGGATTCTGCAGGGGAGCCCCAGGGGAGCCCGCATTTTCTTGTCTTTTCCAGCTTGGAGGGCGCCCACCTCCCTGGACTGGGACCCGTTCTGTTTTGCGGCCCCCAGCAGCGTCTCTCTGACTGCACCTTGCTTCCTCATCAGAAGCACCTGGGATTACACTCGCCCACTGGATGATCCAGGATCGTCTCTGGTCTCAAGGCCACCAATGATCAACTGTCATCCTTGGCCATGGAACCTGACACATTCCCATGTTCCAGGGATCCCAACATGGGTGTCTTTGGGGCCACCGCTCCCTCCACCACCGGGAGCAACCATATGGGTTCCCACTGGTCAGGACAGACACGTCGCTTGGCTCGGCCAGAGCAGTTGCAGTGGGCGGCCAGGGGTGGAGGCCTCCGTCCCCACTTTGAGGCTCTGGTCAGGCGTTTCATTCCTTGCCCTGGAGATATCCCCAGTGAGTCCGCTCTCGTCAAAACTCAGAAAATTCTGTGCTGTGGAGTGGATGAGACTGGTGTGTCTTTGTTTAGGTCTCCTCTGAGCCTATGGATTCTGTCTTAGTGATGGGGACCAGTCCAGGCTGCAGTTTCCACACAAGAATGACTCCAACAGCAGACATGTGGACATGCATGGAGAGCGAGACCCCTCTGGCCTGCATGTGGGAGCCGCTGCCTCCCAGCAGTGTCTCCTGGGCAGTCACCCACTCGCGTCTGAATCTGGGGGCCCTTGCTAACGAGGAAGAACTCTGGACTGCTTCCAGTCCAGTCCCTCAGAGTCAGAGTCTCTGGTAGCAGGGGGCCAGGGAAGCTGCATTTCCCCCACGATTCTTACGTGTGATGAAGCTTCAGAACTGCCAGTTCACGGACACGGACACGGACATGGACAGGCCCCAGATGAACGGCCGCTGCCAAGACGAAGACCTCGGAGGCCCGGTGGGTCCATCTCCTTCAGACAGTGCTCAGGAGAGTCTAACGCAGCACCTCTGTCCTCAGGGCACTCATGCCTGAAGCTTGGATTGAGGTTCACATAAGGCCAGTGTAAGAAACAGCAGTGCATGGTGATCTGTGTGCAATTTTTGTGATGGGAGTGGGAAACGGAATAGCTGTTCTTAGAGCCACAGAGAGGTTGAGCACGTTCACAAAGCCCCTGCTCTGCATAATGACCATGTGAAGTCCACGTTTTCTTTCTTCTGCTGGGGATAGGATCTTTTCTAACCTTTTCCACCTGATTCATACATATTTTCCTGGTCAGAAGGAACCTTCCTCAGCATGATTTGTAACGGCTGTGCGGTGGACAGTCCCATGGGAGGGCCGACATTTACCTCAACAGGCCCTTTCCTGCCCTTTAGGTAAATCTACATATCCTTTCTGACTGAGGCTTTTTGGCAACCACACGTGAAATTGACAGTCTGGGCCAGGTGCAGTGGCTCACGCCTGTAATCCCAGCACTTTGGGAGGCCGAGGTGTGTGTTCGAGACCAGCCTGGCCAACATGGCAAAACCTCATCTCCACTAAAAATGCAAAAATTAGTCAGGAGTGGTGGCGCATGCCTGTAATCCCAGCTACTTGGGACACTGAGGCAGGAGACTCTCTTGAATCCAGGAGGCAGAGGTTGCAGTGAGCCGAGATCATGCCACTGTACTCCAGCCTGGGTGAAGAGTGAGACTCTGTCCCAAAAGAAAAGAAAGTGACAGTCTGTAGCTGATGCAGAGTTATCTAACACACCCCACCTTCCATTTTATCTTTTTAATACATAATGTAATCCGTCCACAAGTTTCTATGAGACAATGTTCAAGACTGATGTGGTTTAGGTTGCGTTTCATGAGGGAAGCCAAGATGACAAGAATTTGACTGTTTGTATGAAGGCCAACGACTCTGACACCCACAAAGGATTCCTCTGTGAGTGAGAGATCAGATGGCAGCCCG
>PVKP010038461.1:0-20869 GCA_004027715.1 Plecturocebus donacophilus
CTCTTCCCGCCAGCACCCAAGCTGGCCCCTCCGTTAAGCAGATTCACGTGTGGAAGATGCATCTTTCCAGAGCCCCCCACGCAGGGCTCCCCTCGAGAGGCCTTTGCTTCCTGTACAGTTCAGAAAATGAGCCCTTCTTGAACTTTACACCCCATTCCCACCTCTGCCCTCTCTCATCTCTCACAGCCAAACTGCTCTAAAGGCTGGTCTACAGTGCCTGGACCACCTCCTTTCCAGCTGCTCTCTTCACCCCTAGCTTCCCCTGCAGCTACAAAGTCACAGACAACCTCTTGGTAGAAAAATCCAGTGTGCTCTCTGCAGTGCTCAGCTCCCTCAGCCCCTCAGCAGCACTGACATGGCCAAGTCCCCACTTCTAGAGAGGCCTGTGCATGCACGTATCATGTGTACGTGTGTGCATGCAGGTGTGCAGGTAAGGGCTGTATGCGTGCGTACATGTGGCTGTTTTGTGTGCATGTACTCACATGCATGTACACATGTACGTGCATGTACATGGTCTAGGCATGCAAATGTGTCATGAAGTACAAGCATGTATGTGTCTCTGTGTGCATGTGTATGGTGTGTGTTCTGCCTTCCGTGGTTTGTGGATGTGTGTACATGTTTAGACGTGTATGCACATGAACGTCTGTGTGTTGGTGCATACATGTGTATTTGTGTGCATGTGCACATGTGCGTGCCTGTGTTACATGCATGTGCAAACGCCCTCTGTCTGTCCCACCTCCTTTCCTAACTGCTCTGTCTCGGTCTCCTCTCCCGCTTTGCCTGCCCACCTCACTCACTCTCCCACGGCAGCTTCCTCAGGCCCTGCAGCTTCAGTGATTGCTTCGAGGCTGACAATGCCTGGATCGGTCTTTCCAAACAAGACCTCACTCCTGAGCCCAGACCCACATGTCCAGTGCCCCCCAGGCACTCCCATGACAACACCCTCACTCTGGGTGAGAATCCTCTGGAAGGTGCGGGCCTCTCGTAGGCTTCAACCTTTCACCCAGGGACTGGTGTGTCCCAAGTGCTCTTATAAATTTGCAAAATGGGCAGATGGAGCAGAGGACAGAGTGAAGCATGGCCAGAAAGACCCCACACCAGGGTCAGGAACAGGAAAGTGCGGTGAGCAGAGGAGAGTGCTGCCCCACGCAGGCCACGTACCTGGGTCAGATCTGCGTCACCTTGTCACTATCTTGTTTCCTCTTCCTCTTCCTCTTCCTCCTCTTCCTCCTCTTCCTTCCCCAAGCGGCCACGGTCCTTGGAAACGTCACCAAACTCAAAGTTGCCTTCAATGTCCAAGACCTGCAGGTGCTTCAGCCTCCGGAAGGCACTGTCCACCACAGAGCCCACGGCCAGCTTGTTAAACCTGTGCCAGAATCGAGGTGGAGTCAGTGCCAGGAGCCTAACCCCCAAGGAACCCTCCCTTACCTCTACTGCCCTATCCAGAAGGTAACAGAGGAGGGAACAGCCACCCCGCAAAGTGATGCAGCAGGCAGGAAAGGCCAGGGGCTGAGAGGTGGGGAGCATGATGGAAGGTACAGGCCAGTCAGGGTAGCGGCAGCTTGGGGTGGGGCTGGCACTGGGCCAGTCTCTGCAAAGTGAGGGGTCTCTCTCTGGGCACGCTTTCACTGCTATTTTGGGAGCCATATCTTTGGGAGCTGTCTCTATGCCATCCCTGGCATTAACCCCAAGGCCTGAGGCTCCCGGGCTGCGGTAGCCAGAGGTCACCGCAGTGCCTGATGTGGAGTGGCACACAGGCAAGGCCAGCGCTGAGCCGGGCTAGGGCCACACTCAGGGGTAGGGAGGTGGAGGCTGTGGCTCTGATCTCAGGCCCCTCACTCACTGCACTTCAGCTCCCCTGCAGATGCCCGAGGCACATGTCATGCCACCCTGATGTCATCGAGCCCTGGGCCTTCTGGGCCACCAAGTTCCTAGGAGCACATACTGCTCTTCTTTGCTCTGTCTTCTTCTCTCTGATTTGGGGGCAGGGGCCCTGGGAAGTGCTGGGAAGAACCACCCTTACTCTGCTGCATGGAAGCCCCTCATATCCTCGGGAGCTGCATGTCCTGAATCCCTCCAAACCCCCATCCCCTAGCCCCAGAACCCGGGGAGGACGTGAGTATCTTCCTGAGTGTGAGGCCTGGGCCCAGCCTGGATGGCCGCAGACATAGCGGTCACCTGCGCTCTTGGGGCCTCAGCTCTCCCAGCTGTAAACTGGGAAGATGCTGTCTGACGTCCTTCCTGCCACAGTAACATTCGCAACACCTATGTGCACTGGTTTTTAACGTTTCCAAAGCCCTTTTACAAACCCAGGAACCATATCAGGCCTGGGCAGGACTTAACCCTTGAGAGCTGAGCCGTGGTTACAGTCAGCAGTGGAGCCAAGCTGTTCCTACATGACTCAACTGTCCCGCTGGAGCTGGGGCGGGCCCCCAGGGTTGTATACAGAGCCGAGCGTGGCCTCCTACCTGAGAAAGATCCCCTTGAGGTTGGGTGTGGAGTCGAAGGCATTGGCAGGCACCGCGCTAATCTTGTTGCTCTGCAGGTACAGGTACTCCAGTGACTCGGGGAGCCCCTCGGGGATCTCTGTGAGCTGATTCCCGGCGATGTCCAGCAGCTGCAGGGGCGACCAAGGGAGTCAGGGACTCCCACCTGTGCAAAGCACTTAACAGCTTACAAAACTCCCACCAAGCCCCCAGCCTATCTAAATCTAACAATAGCCCTGTGTGGAGCAGGGGGAGTATCACTATGCCCACTTCCCAGATGGGGAAACAGAGTTTCAGAGAGGTTAAGTGATCTTTCCAAGGTCACATAGCCTATAAAAGGCTGTAGCTGGGTGCGCCTGACTCCCAACCCTTATTCTAACTGATGCATGTCCTACCCAGCTTCTTGTGCCTTCTACGTAAACTCACAGCCAAGATGTTTGGGTGTCACTGTCCTACCTCCTGATACACTTGTCATTCCCATTAGACTTTGTCATTCCCAAAGAGCTCAAATACGCAGAACCCAGACTCTGAATCTCACCCCAGTGGCCCTGGATGGGGGCAGTGGGAGGTGCACTGGTGGGACTGCTCACTTATGGACCTCAGGGGCCACATGTGCAGAGGCCAGGAGCAAGGGGGTGAGACCCACAGCGACCCCGGCACAACAGCCAGGCCTCAGGCCCTTCTGTCTCAGATCATCACATGCCTGGAGTCCAGAGGCAGGCAGTCAGGGAAGCGGCTCTAACAGGGAGCCGCTGGAGGCTGGCAGCACCCCACCCTCCCTCCCAGGTGTTTCCTTTTTTAAAAATTTGAGATGGGGTCTCGCTCTGTTGTCCAGGCTTGAGTGCAGTGGCGTGACCATAGCTCACCGTCGGTTCTGTCTTCCCTAGGCTCAAGTGATCCTCCCTCCTCAGCTTCCTGGGGTAGCTGGGAATACAGGTGTGTGCCACTGCACCAGGCTATTTTTTTTTAATTTGTTTTTTGTAGATATGGGGTCTCACTATGTTGCCCAGGCAGGCCTTAAACTCCTGGGTTCAAGCAGTCCTCCTGCCTCAGCCTCCGTAAGTGCTGTGATTACAGGCATGAGCCAGCATACAGAGTGGATTTCTCTTTGCACCCACACTGGTTGAGTTGGAGGTTTTGCTTGTTACCAAAGTGAACCATGTGCCCAGACATCCCTGCCTAACTCTGACCATGTGGCCACAGCAGCCACATCCACTGGGCAGCCCCAGAAAGCATGAGTAGATCCCCACCTCTAGACCTCTGCAGACTGGTGAGGTGTGCCCACAGCTCAGGCTGTGCCCCTCTGTCCCCATCCCAAAACCCCACCTTCTCCACATACCTACTCCTGTGCCTGCAAGGGGGTGAGCTTGACTCTCCCATATACACCCACTAGTCCTCCTGAACCTGGGGCCCCTACCTGTAGCCATGACCGTCCTTACCTCCACAGCCCTTCTCGAACCTGTATCTGCAGGGTGAGCTCAGTTTAGCCAGACCAGCTATACTCTATCCCTTGCTCTTGTACCTGCAGGTGGGCTGGGCTGACCCCGGCACGCCAGCCACATCCTCTGCATGGCCCACCTCCTGCCTTCTCTAAGGCCTAGCTTTGCCCTAGCTGGCATCCCCAGCAGATAGATACCTGAGGGTGAATGAGCTCAGCCTGGCCATACCTGAGGAACCTCCCTCACCACCCAGCCCTCCTCCTCACCCATCAGATGGGTGGGCTCAGGGCAGCCACGCCAGTAACCCCCTCCACGGACATGGCCCAGCCCCCTCCCTTCCCCTTACCTGCAGGCCAGTGAGGTCCACCCAGGCGCGGGGGCCCAGGGCCCGGCTGCGCAGTCGGTTGCTGGTGAGGTACAGCTCACGCAGCTGGGCCATGCCCGCCAGCGCCCCTCGTGCCAGGGCGGCCAGCTCATTGCGCTTGACCTTCAGTACATGCACATTGCGAGGCAGCCCAGGTGGCAGCGTGTGCAGCCGGTTGCCCGACAGGTCCAGCGAGCGCAGCAGGCGCAGCTTGCGGAAGGCATCGCGGTGCACCTGCGGGCTGGTGATGCGGTTGTAGCTGAGGTTGAGCTCCTCCAGGAAGTAGGTGGTGGCGAAGTCTTCGCGGCCAATGCCTGTGATCTGGTTGTGCAGGATCATGAGGGTGCGCACGCGGCGAGGCAGGCTGCTGGGCACACACTCCAGCGCATTGTTGTACAGGTGCACTGTGTGCAGCCGCTTGAGGCCCTGGAAGGCCTGCGGGTGGATGCCCTGTGCCCGCAGCTGGTTGCTGTGCAGCAGCAGGTACTCCAGGCTGCGGATGGGGGTCAGCACATCCGCATCCACGCTCCGGATGGCATTCTTCTCCAAGTGCAGCAGCACCAGGCTGCGTGGCAGTCCCGCCGGGACCCGGGACAGGTTGTTGCTGGACAGATCCAGGTACTCCAGGCTGGAGAGCTTCCTGGGGCAGGGAGGGAATCAGGATGGTTGGCAGGAGCTCACATGGTGCTTGTTTCCACCACAATTCCCAAGAGAAGTGGCTGGGGAATTGCCACTAGTTCCTCCCAGCTCTGCCACTCACTGAGTGGGGGCCTCAGTCCTTGCTCCTTGGGATGACTCAATGATATTGTGGGGTAGGAACGATCTGGCATTTTCTAACACACAGGCGTTTACTTGAAGACCACTGTTTAACCTTTTGATAGCCTTTTGTGGCTACCCCGGTCCCTTATAAAAATGAAAATGCATGTGCCTTCAACAAGAATGTCTGAGTCTCTATTTCATACCAAGAAGCTAGCCTCGGCCAGTGCTTCTTATAGGTAAGGAATCTTGGCAGGCCTTACGTATACACAGTACTTGTTCCCAGGGACAGAAATGTCAACAGAGGCACAAGGCTTAAAGTTCCTTCTCCAGGAAAGGTGAGCAGGGATTCATGTGAGGAGCTGGGCTGGGTAGTTGGCCCTGAAGGAACTTCCCGGGCCCCGCGGTCACACCAAGGACATGGCAAGACCAGGACTCACCAGAAGGTCTCATTGTCCAGGCCCTCGTCGGTCAGGTAGTTGTTCTGCAGGTACAGCTCACGCAGGCTGCTCAGCTCACTGAAGGCCCCCGGGGGGATCTTCTCCAGCTTGTTGTTCTGGGGGGTGGAGGGGAAGGGAGGAGAGCGTGAGGGAGGGCAGCGGGCAGGGTCAGGGCCTCCGGCTGAGTGTGGAGAGGAGTGTGGGAAGCCACCAGGAAGGAGCTCAGACCTGAAGCATCCCAGGGGTGGTGCCGCCCACACCACACACAACCCACTGGCCAGGTGCCCGGGTTTCTGCCCACTTCTCCACAGTGGGCTCCTTGCTCTCAGCCCCATGGCCCCTCTTGGGCAGCACCTGTGCCCACGTGGGCCTGGGCTCTTCCCTGCAGGACCCTGCTCCAGTGCCCTGGCTGTGGGGTCTGCTGTGCCCCTCCTCACCCTCTCCCCTGCCCACCTTGAGGTGCAGCTTGTACAGGGCAGGCGGCAGGTGCTTGGGCACATGGCGCAGGAAGTTGCTGGACAGGATGAGGACCTCGACGTTGCTGGAGCCGTTGAACATGTTGTCTGGCAGCCCGGCGTCCGCCAGCTTGTTGTTGTGCAGGTACACAGACCTGGGGGCCGAGGCACAGGTCCTCACCCCACCTGGCCCCCCGGCCCTGTGCCAGCTCACCTGGTGAGCCTCCAAACCCTTTCCCAGGCTGAGCCCAGGGCCCAGGGTACTCTCCTTCCACCCAAACCCAAGGGTACAGAGTTAGAAGCACCTCAGATGTTGCCTACACAGCCGGCAGAACTAAGGACCAGAAGGGGCCGTGCCCTACCACAGGTCGTCATGTAAGTTAGTGGGAGAAACAGGATTTCCTGGTCCCTGGCTGAGGCTCCTCCATACCTTTCAAAGTCTCAGTCGACCCCTGACCGGTTCAGCCCTGGAATCCTTGCCTGCCTTGCGGTTTCTCCATCCCTGCCTGTCAACCCCACACAGCCTGGCTCTGAGTTCCTAGGACTTCCTAAAAACAGGGCCCATCTCTGCCTGCC
Source organism: Plecturocebus donacophilus (assembly GCA_004027715.1). Taxonomy (NCBI): domain Eukaryota; kingdom Metazoa; phylum Chordata; class Mammalia; order Primates; family Pitheciidae; genus Plecturocebus; species Plecturocebus donacophilus. The sequence continues at coordinate 6,517 of PVKP010038461.1, forward strand.
TTTTTGGCTCTGGTGCCAGCACAGGGCCTGTCTGAGAGGAGGGGACCCTCATCCATTCAGCAAATATATAGTGAACATATTATGTAATACATTAAATATAGATACATACATATACTAGGTGTATAAATAAATATATATATGAGGTGCTGTGGCTGTTCTAGAATGAAGGCACAACAGTGGACGTGACCCTGCCCTCAGGGAGCTAACAAACTAGAAGGAGGGAAGACAAGGAACAAGGGTCGTCTGTGACAGACACAGCTCAGTCTTGCTGTGAGGCCTCTGGTGCCTCTGTCTGTGGGATGGGGCCATGCACAGTGGCCCTGGGTCCTCAGACAGATGGAGCGCATCAGTGAGATGGCAGACGCAGGGTTGGAAGGGCGCTGGGGTTGTCCAGCCCCCAGTCTGTCCTGGAGGTGGCTCCCCCGCAGCCCCCTGCTCTCTCACACACCTGTGCTGGGGGCACTGGCTCCTCCCAGCACAGCTCAGCAAAGGGCAGTCCTGCTGTTGAAAGATGCCCTCCTCTCCCAGGGCTGGGAAAGTGGGGACACCCTCACTGGTTCCCCACAATTCCTACAGACAACACACTGTCCTCGCCTCCCGGCCGGAGTCATCCTCCTCCATCAGGGCCCCTGGGTGTCCCTCCGCCACAGCCCTGAGCACCGGGCCTCCTCTGGGCCTGCCTCTGCCTCACACAGGATGGCAGCTGTCACCACAGCCCCTTCCCTTGCCCCAGCCCAAGCCCAGACCACCCCCACCTCTGACCTCAAGTTTGGCTTCTGGCCAAAGGTGAGCCCATAGATCTTGGTGAGATAGTTGGCAGCAAAGTCCACACTGATCAGGGCGTTTGGCAGGAAGCGGGGTGCCAAGGTCAGCTGGGAAGGGAAGAGTTGGGCCAAAAGGGCAATGGAGGGGCAGAGGCCAGCTCCGGGTCCCGTCACCTGCTGCCCACCTGGGCCCCTTCACTGTGTCTCCTCCCGGTAACCAGGCCATCTTTCTCAAACTGAAACCTGTCCCACCCCCTGCAAAACCAAAACCAAAACCTCTCTGGCTCTCCTCGGCACTCAGCTTGGCATTCAAGGCCCTTGGGACTTGTCCCCTGCCCTACCTGTCCTCCTGGGTTCATCCCAGGTGGATAAAGGGGAGAAGTGGGTGTGACTTTTACACCTGATCTTAGCCAAAAAGCCGAGAAGCCATGGGTGTGACTTTAAAGTTGCCCTGGCTGATCTGAGAATGCGGGCACAAGTGAGAAGGCAGGCATCCAGGTGAGGGGCTGGGGGCCAGTGTGGTAGGAGCTGAGGACCTCAGCGGGACTGGACATGGTGAGGAAGCTCAGGGCCCAGAGGCACCATTTGTGGCTTGGACCAGTGGGGCCATAGGTGGCTGGAGATGCCCCTTATAGAGCTGGGAAGACAGAGGAGGATTGGGTCTGGGTCTGGGGGCTGTGGGCAGGAGCTGTAGCTTCCTTCCAGTGGACGTCTAGGGGAAATGTCAAGGAGGCAGCAGACCTTTGAGTCTCAAGCCCAAGGAGTAGGGAGGGTTGGAGACAGCCACTGGCCATGGCCATGATGCAGATGGGAGACAGCGTCTGGGAGGGCACAGGTCACCTCCAGAGAGTTCAGAGAGAGGAGGGGCTGGGGCAGAGCTCTGCAGCCCACCAAATATTTTGAGCTTGAGTACGTTTGTGCCTTCACTCATGACATCCCTTCTACTGCCCACCCTGGGATCCCTGCCTAGAATCCTATTACCCTCCATGGCCCTGCTCAAATGTTATCTCCTCCAGAAAGCCCTCCAGTTATGCCTTCCCCAGTGGGGATAAGCTCTTCCCCCTCTACACTCCTGTGGGCCTTGGCTTCTGTCTTCATTACCTGACACATTCTGATGCCCTGAGTTACAGGCATGGGATCCATGTCCCCCCAACCCCAGACCTAGGGCCATGTCTGAGCAGCAACAGGGACACAGCAGCCAGTCCAAGAAAGGCCCTGGTGAAAGTTGATGGAACTCAGGGAAGACAATGCCTGGAGGACAGGGCAGCTCACCCCCCACCCTGCCTCAAGCCCCTCACCTTGTTATTGGCCAAGTACAGGTAATTGAGGTTGGTCAGATGCTCAAACGCCTTCTCTGGGAGCCCTTCAAAGGACAGGCATCGGTCAGAGCCCTGGATGAAGGAGACGCTGCAGGGAAGCACAGCAAGCACCCACCCTCCTCTCCCACCCACGTGCCAGGACTAGGGAGGCAGAGGCAGCTCAGATCCCCTCCCAAGCAGTCAGGGTGGGGGGCCTGCCCAGCCCTGTTCTTTCTCCTTGCTCATACGAGCCCAAGTTCAGAGGAGCAGGCAGTTATTGTCTACTGAGGGATCGACTCCCTGCCCTGAGTGGGGATGACCCCTGGAGAGGTCAGGCCAGCAGCAGAGTACCCAGGCTGACCCTTTCCTGGCAGGAAGAAGTGTTCCCCTCGGGGAGAGCCCCAGAATGTCAGAGTCTCGTTCACAGGCAGGTGGGCCCGGCCAGGAATGGCTCCACGCAGGGTGGGGCGGTGGCTCTGGGCCTCCGCACCACCTGGCAGATGTGTCAGGACTCAGCTGCTGCCGGGAGCCTGGCCAGGCTGGCCCTTCTCCAGCCCTGAGGCTGGCCTCTGACCCTCGTTTCCGGGCTCCAAGACCCCCAGATGTGGGGCCTCACCCAAGTCTCTAACAAGAGGGAACAGTTATATAAACTGGCACGTCTCTCCACGGAACGGCCTGCTGCCGCTGTGTGAGATGGTCAATGAGAGGCTTTAGCAACACGAGAGAGGTGGCTGAGCTGACTGCTAAGGGAAACGAAGCAGGCTGATTTTTGTAGCACGTGTCCAGCCATGAGTTTAAGACACAAAGGAAAACAGACCACTGGATTGTGGTGATGGCGGCACCACTCACTAAAACTCATCAAGTTTTACCTTTAAATTGGGAAAATCTCACAGTATATCAGTGATACCTCAGGAAAGCCGCTTTTTAAAAAAAAATAGAAACAAATAGAGCCAAATGTCAATAGTAGTTAATTCCAAGTGACAGAATTATGAGATATTTTCTCTTTCCATTTTATTTTTCAAAGTTTCTGTCCTAATCAGATGTTATTTTCATCATCAGGAAAAAAACAAACAAACAAACAAACAAAAAAACATCTTTTTTAAAATGTGAGGAGTCTACAGCCCTTGGGTTCTAAAGGCCCTTGGAACCTAAGATCCTACGACCAGGTGCTGGAAGTTCAGCTTCTCAGAAGCCTGTCCCTGCGCATCTCCCAGGTCTTAGAAACACCTGCCTGGGGCGCATAGGTGGGATCAGAAGCCGGCTGGCGAGTGAGAGGTTTTCTCTCTCTAGGCAGATTCTTTAAGCAATCACTATGTCAACAGGAACAGAGGGTTCCCTTCTTTCACATGGTGAAGATCAGCAATCCAAACTCATTTGGGGAGCTAAAGAAGCACCATTTGTCCCCATTGGAATGGCAGGCTTTACAGCCACTGTTGCATATGATTACACAAATTGAAGAGCAGGGGAAATACGAAAATGTCCCTTCATCTGATCTGCATGCGTGTGGCAGCCCAAGGCTTTGCTGTAGGAGCAATGACTGTTGGGATAGGCTGTTCCCTATATTAGGAAATCTGGGTAAAACCTAAGCCTTAGAAGGAGAGATGCTGTCTTGATCTTGTTGGAGGAGCTTGCTTTAGTTAGATAACTTTTTTTTTTCTTTGAGATGGAGCCTTGCTCTGTCACCCAGGTTGGAGTGCAATGGTGCATCTCGGCTCACCACAACCTCCACCTCCAGGTTCAAGCAATTCTCCTGCCTCAGCCTCCCAAGTAGCTGGGATCACAGGTGCCCATCACCACATCCAGATAATTTTTTGTATTTTTAGTAGAAACGGGGTTTCACCATGTTGGCCAAGCTGGTCTCGAACTCTTGACCTCAGGTGATCCACCTGCCTTGGTCTCCCAAAGTGTTGAGATTACAGCCATAAGCCACCACACTTGGCCTAGTTAGACATCTTGAAACATGTCACCTGAATGCACTTGATGGTGTTGAAATGTCCACCTTCTTAAACTGTTAAGATAAAGTTAATTCTAAAGAAGACAGCAGGCCAATCCTGAAGTACTCCCAGTTTGCTGCGGAATCTCACGTTTTTGGATGTTATATAAGGTCCTATTTGCCCCAGATAATTTAACATTTTTCTGCCTGTCTTGTAGACTTGCTGGCTCTTTTAGAACTCTGTCCAAAAGCATGGAATATAATTTGTAAAGCCTCCCACAACTGACAGTATCTATGTGTGTGTTTAAACCAAATTTAGAAAGCTTACAATAAAGTTGCCTAGTATTTATTAAAGAATCACAATCGTAAACATGAGAATAACTTATGGATTCTAGTTTAGTGTGTAATTGCAGAATTATATTTTTGCTGCTGTTAGAGTCATTTTAAAATGTCATCTTGAAATAGAATTGTGTATTTTAATCACTCATGCAAAGGTAAATTAACACTTTAAAAATGTGTGTGTTGCATATTTTTTCCATAAGAATTATAAACATTAAACTAAACAAATTACCTATAATGGAATTGATTAATAACTATGAGCCTGTTGGTTTGGCTGGATAGTATATACAAACTTTTATGTACTACAGAATGTTATTACACTTGTGAAATTCTGTTGTCTAACCTGAATTAATATGCCATGGTGATAACAAGGTATATGTATTGTGATTAAAGTAAGTGACCATGTCAAAAAAACAAAAAGAAAGAAAGAAATACTCATGTGGTATCAGGCAACAATGGGGAGCCCTTTACCCGTGTGGTGTGGAGCTGGTTCTCATGAGTCCCGCTGCTAGCCTGGCCCAGGCCTGGCCTCTTCCATCCACACCCCAAGATCCACAGGGCCAAGCTCTCCCCATGGGCACCCAGCATCGTTCAAACCTCCAAGACCCCACTTGGTGCCCATGATCCTGAGCTCTGGGCAGCCCCTACCTCGGGAAGCCCCCACTTAGCACGCCTGCCCCTTGGCTCTGGGCGGCCCCTCACCTCGGGAAGTCAGGCGGTTGTTTTGCAGGTTCAGCGTCTCCAGCCGGTGCAGCCGGGAGAGCTCCTCAGGGTAGATCTTTTCCAGCTGGTTGTTCTAGGGGGTAGAGGGTAGTGAAGAAGCAGCATCAGCCTAGTGGGGTGTGCCCTAGACTCTGGCCCCTGCCAGTAGCTCCAGTCCTGGAATCTAGTCCACCTGCTAGGCACCTCCCTTGGCATTCTCCCAATGGCAGTAGACCATTGGTGCCAGCTCTGGGCCAGGCCTGGATATGGGCTCTGGGGCACCACAGTGACCACAACAGGTGTGTGGGTCCTGCCTTCAGGGAGCCACACGTGGACATCAACAGGCAGTTCAGACTCGACGTGCTCTCTCCTCCAGACCTGCTCCTGGAGCGTTCCCACCTCGTGACAGGCAGCCACAGCTGCTCCCCAAGCCAGAAACCACTTTTCCTTCCCTTCCTTGGCCCTGCAGTCCCCTCTCCCCTTGGAATACATGAAAAGCTGAGGCAGGGACCACCTCCTCCAGAAGCCTTCCTGGATTGGGTTGGGACTAGATTAGGAGGCTGCTCTGGGCCCCACACACAGCCCTTCCATTGCCATCTAGCATCTATCTGTTTAGGCCTGTGCCTCGACAACCAACTGTAAGCATCCGAAAGGCAGGGAATGCCGAACCCTGCCCACATGCCCAGCACGCACACAGGACCAGAGGCCCAGTTCAGGTGCCTGAGGGAGTTGATGTGTGGATGAAAGGGTAAAGGAGCCAACAGTGAGAGCTGCCCTCAGAGCGGCCCTTTCCCTCCGTGGCTGCCCTGGCCTTGGGCTCCCATGGTCCCCAGCTCAGACCCACCAGTGTGGATGACCGTCAGCAAGTCACTCTCCCACACTGGGCCTGGTCGCCTCTGGAAACCAGAGTGCCGCAGCCCCTCCGTCTCCCCAGGGCTGCTGGACCGCAAAAGGTGAGGATGGGGGCACCTGCACTCCAGAGTACTCCTGGTCTGGACACTGTCCAACTTCTCAAGGTTCCAAATTCTAGCCTGCCCCTTGGCTGGAGATCGCACTCCTTCCTCGAAGCCCTGGAGTATTCTCATCAGGTCTACTTTGCTCTGGTGTTCCTGGCCCTGTAGTGGTGGCTGTGCATTCAGAGGGTCGATTGTGGGGCAGGTCTGTGTCCACTTTCAGACAGAGCCTGGCTCGACTTACTGGGCCCCAGCCTGGACGCCTCTAAGTGAGCAAAGCGTGTTTTATTGTACGATCACAGTGCTCTGTGACTAGGACATGAGGAAGGGCGTTACCTGCTGCAGCCAGTGCCCCTGAAACTGACCTGCCCCAGCACCCCGTGACTGGGAGTGGAGAGCCATGCATATTGGAGGTTCTGGGTGAATAGGTTGCTGGGAGTGTCGGGGTTCTGGGATGGGAGCCATGAGTGTGTGGGGCAGCCCCCGTGACTACAGGTGCAGTGCCGACCTCACCTGTAGGGACAAGTGGTTGGTGTGTTCAGGCAGGTCCCCGGGGAACTCATGCAGGTCGATGCCACCACAGTCCACAACGCCCTCCTGGGAACAGGCACAGTCTCGAGGGCAACTGACCGCAGCTGGGCCAGGCTGAGGCTCCTCAGGGCTCATGACCAGCACCGGCTCCTCCTCCGCAAATTCGTTCTCTTCGGGACTCAGGCTGTGGCTGCCGCTTCGGCCAAATCCCGGGGGCCTTGTGGCAAGCACAGGTCCCAGGTGCAGCTGTGGTGGCAGCAGCAGCAGGAGTAGCAGCGCCCGGCTCTGGGCCATAGTGCCTGCAGGGGGTGCCAAGTCAGATGCACCTGGGCGCCAGGGTTGACGGAATCTGTGAGGTACAGGAGACACAGCTGGGGCCCTCGGAAGTCATGACGGGGCCCCCCGGCTACAAAGCAGGGCCCACTCTGGACTGTCCTTAGTGCCCAGTAGATGACTGACTGAGCAGCCCTCCACACCTGCCCAATCCCCACCAGGCTGCCTCCAGAGTTGGGTGACGAGGTGAAGCCTTGTCCTCAGGCAGGTTTGCAAAACCTTCTGCAGCCTTCAGCAGGCCTGGCCCCAAATCTGTACCCCTGTTTCCTGGAAGGGGAAGCCAATGCATGACCTGGACTTTGCTGAGCCCTTGCTACCCTGGCACTGGCGGTGCAGGAAGACTCTGAGCGTCCTCCAGCAGCCACAGGCCATGGCGAGCCAGCACCGGCAGCGTGCGTCCTGGCTCTCAGGTTCACCATTCACAGGTCTTCCTGACTTGGTCCTGACTCTCTTCCAACTGTCCCCTCAACTGCCCCCACTTCTATAGGACTATTGAATAGCTCCTCCCTCCAGGCCTTTGCACATGCTGTTCCTTCTGCCTGGGATGCCCTTCCTCTCTCTTGTGCAATCAGCATTTTCTTTTCTAGGAACCAACTCCAGGGCTGTGAACATGGGAAGAGGGGAAGCAGCAGGACTCTGAGATGCCCCAGGGCTCTCCATGACCATGTTCACCCAGAGCTTGGCATTAGTTGGGTTGGGTTTTGAATAGCAAAGGAGTCTTTTTCCCACACAGAGCTGTAAGCATCTGCGTCTGAATATAGGTCAAGCCCAGAGCGCAGCACAGAGAAAGTATCAGTGATTACAGCTGCCACTGCCCTCATGGCCTTCCAAGTCCCATTCCTGATGTTTATCCCCTTAGCTGCCCTCACCAGGGCCTGATGTGCTCAGTGACCACTGCCAACCTGTCAAAGACCACTCCTCAGCATGGCCCCCGGGTGCAGCAAGGAAGGAGTACAGGGGATGATCTCAGACCCACAGAGGAAGATGCTGGAAGATGCCATTGTCCCAGCAGTCCCATGGTGTAGGCTCGGCACTAGGTGGGTTCCTGGATTCTCTTTACAGGGACTCAGACATCTCTGGGCTGTGATAAGATGTGCTGGTAGCTCAGGTTCACTAACTCAGGTCCCACAGATCCCAGTTTGAGTCCCACCTCTGACCTTGCTGAGCCTCAGTTTCCTTGTCTGTACTATGCAGATAATACATCTAAACCCACAGCTTCTGTGGAGTAAGGTAACAGATGCAAAGCTCCTGGTGCCTATTAGGTGATGAGGAGCTGCTGTCATCTCATCACCTAATACGTAATATCTGCAGCAATTATGCACAGTAACATGCTCCACTAAGTGAGCAGCAGGGACAGCAGCAAGGACCTGCTGTGGACACCTCCAGCATGGGGGGCATTCACTCCTGAGCTGAGTGGCCACAAGCCCTGGCTCAGGCTGAGCCTCCCTCTCCACAACCAGATCAGACACCATGACCATAAAGCAGCTAGAAGGGCCTGGCAAGACCCTGGGCCTAGGAGGGTTTTGTAAACTGGGGAGCTTGACAATGACGTTAATGTCTGGAGCTAGTGGCCAGAGCTGCAATCTTGGCTCTGGCCTCAGCTCTGGCTCTTATGTGACTATAATCGTCTAAATCTCAGCTTTCTCACCCATCCTTGGGGATAACAGCACTATTCTTATGGGAAGACTGTGAGGGGTCAGTGAAATGCATGTACTGCACACAGTAAGTGCTCAATAAACATTAGCTTTTACTGCCACTAATTGTTCCGTGGGCATAATCTGCACCCCTGCCACACCACTGCCCACTCTAGAATCTCCTGCTCCTTTCCCTTCCCTTGTCTAGATCTTGCTGGTTTTTTTTGGTTTTTGGTTTTTTTTTTGACAGGGTCTCACTCTGTCACCCAGGCCAGAGTGTAGTCGTGCAATCACAGCTCACTGTAACCTTGAGCTCCTGGGCTGAAGTGATCCTCCAGCCTCAGCCTCTCAAGCAACTGGGACTACAGGGGTGCACCACCATGCCAGCCAAATTTTTAAACTTTGTGTAAAGATGGGGTCTCCCTATGTTGCCCAGGGTGGTCTCAAACTCCTGACCTCAAGTGATCCTCCCACCTTTGCCTCCCAAAATGCTGAGATTACAGGCATGAGTCACTTGGCCTGGCCCTTCGCTTGGGCTTTCTGACCCAATCCCAGGCCCACCTCCTCCCAGAAGATGTTACAGATATTGTACCCGCCTCTGAGTTCTCGCTGCCCCGTGGCATCTGTGGCATTTCAGATTCCACTTTGCCTCACTTGGTGGCTCAGTCGATTCTCTGAATTAAGGGCCCATTTGTGCCTGGGCCTGAACTGGGCAGTGGGGACACAGGTGAGGTGAAAAAGATCCCTGTCCTCTATCTGGAGGGGACAGCAGACCCTGGTACCAATAACCACTGCCCACCCAGACTTGGGGTGGGCAGCATAAAAAGAGTCCCAAGGAGTTCAAGGCCCTAGAGGAAACAGGAGGGGTGGCAGCCAGGCTTGCTTGGCCCTACAGATCCACATGGCATATAAAGACTCAGGTCTCAGCCACTGGCTCGCCAGAGAACCAGGGAGCCTGGCACACATGCAGTTTCCAGACTCCAGGGATCAGTCGACAACAGTGAGTGGCGCCCACAGCAGCCTACCCCTATGCTCGCTCCACCACACCCCTGCTGCCCCTGGCCCCTGACCCAACATCAGTCTCCAGACCATCATTCACACCACGCATCATAAACTCCATAGCCAGCTCAACAGCCGTCAGCCCCTTGCCCATCTGACCCCACTGTAGTTTGGCTTTCTGAAAGGGAGTGTGGGCCCAGGCCCAGTCCCCAAATTCAATCAGGGTAGGCCAAGGAGAAGAATCCGGGGAAGGAGCTCTGGTCCCACATATCCTGTGCACTCACCAGGCAGGCTGTTCTGCCTCCTTGCCTTCCGTTTTGTATCCGTAAAAATCTGTAAACTGTATCCATAAAAATATTTAATTTATGTTAACATTCTGCACCATACTGAAAATGTTATCATCACCACTTTACAACTCAGGGAGCTGAGGCCCAGTGGGCTCAGCCAGGGAACAGCTGTTAAGTGGCAAATCTGAGCTCCCAGCTGAGGTCATATCAACAATGCTACACTGCTCTCCCCGAGGCCAAGCATGACAGGGAGCTGGGGACCCACACAGAAGACTTGGTGTGGTTTCTGCCCTTCAGAGGCCCACAGCTGCACTGTCCACTCCATTAGCCACTTGCCACATGTGGCTACTGGGCAGTTGAAATGTGGCTGGTCCACATAGAGATGTAAGTGTAAAATGTAGTGTACATGGATTTCAAAGATGTAGTACAAAAAAGAAGGTAAGATACCTGATATGAATGACATCAAATTCCATTTATTGTTATAGTGATTGCATGATAATATTTTGAATAGGTTAAATAAATTTTACCAGTTTCATTTTATTTGTTAAAATATGGCTTCTGGCTAGATAAGGTGGCTTATGCCTGTAATCCCAGCACTTTGGGAGGCTGAGACAGGCAGATTGCTAGAGCCCAGGAGTTTGAGAGCAGCCTGGGCAAGATGGCAAAACCTCGTCTCAAAAAAAAAATACAAAAAATTAGCCAGGTGAGGTGGCATGTACCTGTAGTCTCAGCTGCTCAGGAGGCTGAGGTGAGAGGATCACCTGAACCCAGGAGGTTGAGGATGCAGTGAGCTGTGATCGCACCCCTGCACTCTAGCCTGGGTAACAGAGTGAGACTCTGTCTCAAAAAAAAAAAAGACTTCTAGAAAATTTTGCATTGCATATGTGGCTTGCATTTGTGGCTCACATTATAGTTCTATTAAACAGTGCTGGTCTGCAGCATTACGTGTAAGCTGAGTATTAGAATCCCATTCTAAGGGATAACTTTCAGGCAAAAGGGAAAGGGTCACACAAGCAAGGGGGTCGGTATGTGCAAAGGCCCGGAGGCAAGACAGTCCACACTCACAAGACCATCTGGTGGGGGATAAGGACTGGGAGTCATACAAACAGGCACAGTGGCCACAAGCCCAGGCCACGTGAAGGCCAGGTTAAGCAGTGTGGGCCTTCTCATTGGAAGATGAGGACCACTGAAGGGCAGGAGCATGACACAGGCAAGTTTGGGTGTGGACATGAGGTTGTGCAGTTGGGACAGGTGAGGGCAAAGGGGCCTGACCCTGGCGGAGAGACAGATGCTGGACTGCAGGGATGGAAAGGAGAAACTGGAGTAAAGGGAGAGGTGGGAAGAACAGATGGAGCTTGGAGAGTGGTCCCTCCAGCTTGGCCAGCCACTCTGAGGACTGTGAGGTCCTGGGCAGGTCCAGCCCTACTACCTGGTTTGCTGTGTGACCTTGGCCATAGCACTGACCCATCTGAGTCTGTTTTCCCACTTGTTCATTTCTTTTTTTTTCTAGTCAGGGTCTCACTCTGTTACTCAGGCTGGAATGCAATAGCACAAGCATGGCTCACTGCAGCCTTGGGCTCCTGGGCTTAAGTGATCCTCCCACCTTAGCCTCCCAAGTAGCTGGTATTATAGGCACGTGCCACCATACCTGGCACCTGGCTAATGTTTTATTTTTAGAAATGGGGTCTCACTGTGTTGCCCAGGCTGTTCTTGAACTTTTGGCCTCCTGCCTCAGCCTCCCAAAGTGCTGGGATTGCAGGTGTGAGCCACTGTACCCAGCCTTGTTATTCTAAGAATGGAGCAAGATATCCCCCACCCCACCCCCCACCCGGTGAAGCCCCTTCTGTGTACCCAGTCATGTGGTAGGTGTGTGGGGAAGAACAGGGAAGCTCCCTGGTCTCCAGGAGTTTCAAGTGCACCCTGTAAGGAAGAACTCAAAGCCCTGGACGGTGGTGCAGCTCAGCCAGCAGTGCGCTCTTCCTCATGTGGAGCGCTTTAGAGACAGAAGGGCATGGGTTCCAATTCTGACTGCTGTGTATGCCTGGATGAGTAACTTTGCTGCTCCAAGCCTCTGTTTACTAGTCTAAGAAATGGAGTTGGGAGCTACTTGTGAGAATTAAATGAAATAGGCCCAGCTGTCACGGCTGAGTGACAAGTAAGTGTGACATACCTGGGGTTACTGTTAGTTACTGAGAAAGTAAGGGGGACCCGCTGTCTCCCCCAACCTCCACCAGGGAACCAAACCTTAAGGCCCAAAGTGTGAGATGAAAATAGGACTAGAAGATGGAAGGGAAAGGGAGACCCAAATCAAGAGCATATCCTCAGCCCCCAGCACTGCCTTCCTTCTCCACTCAAACGCAGTGCAAACCAACTGACCACCTGCTCTGTGCTGGGCCCCAAACAGCTGCATCTTATTGACTGTCATAGAAATCCTGGGACTGTGTTCGTCTTCCTCTTTTGCAGATTTGGAGCTCAAGCACAAAGTGCTGGCACTGCTGCCATCCCTAGAAAGCTCCTACTCAAATGCCCCTGCTCAGGGAAGACTCTCCTGCCCCCTTTGCTGGGTTAGGGTGTTTCTGGATGCTTCCACAGCAACCTTGCCCAGCTTTATCCTTCAAGGCTCAGCTGAGCCTGCCCTGTCTCCCCAAGCATGGAGGGGGTGCTCAGGAAATGTTTGCTGAATGAATGACTATGAAAGGCAGAGTTGGAAAAGATCTAAAGATCTGCAATATGATCTGTTTTGACTCTCCCAGTTTGCAAATTAGTGTTTTAAAGGCAAGGCCAAGAGTAAAAACCTGCCCAGAGCCTGGAGTTGGTCTTGAAGACTGAGCAGGAGTTCTCCAAATGGACAAAGGGGGAGAAACAGCCCTCCAGGCAGAGGTAGGGTGTGACCAAAAGGCAGGGGTGGGGCTGGGGGGGAGGGAGGTGTGTTTAAGGAAGGGTCAACAGGGTGGGAGGCCTAGGTGGCCAAGGGCATCCACCGCCATGCTAGTGTTGATGACAGGGACTCATTGAGGGTTCCAAGCAGGTCACAGTCCGCACTCTCATGTATGACTCCACCAAGCCTAAAAGTGCCACCATTAGTAATCCCCTCCCCTAGACTCAGGCAGAAGGGATAAAGTATGCTCCCACAGATGACATGAACACAGTCGTATGACTCTGACACTTCTTAACTTGCTCTCTAGGCTAGAGGAGCCTGGGTCCTGGGCTCTAAGAGTGGACATGAGGGAGCAGAACCCCTAGACCAGTCCCTGCTGGTCTTTCCCAGGGTTGTCCACGGGCTCTTCTGAGTGACCTACCCCGGAGCGCTGTGCGCCTGCAGACCAGCTGGCCTCCTTGCCTCGCCGCACTGCCTTCCCAGTGTGGAAGCTTTCTATGTAAGGGAGGGATAGGGGACAGGAATACCCAGGGGCTCTCCCGGTTCACACCAGTGGTGGTGACTCTTGGAGCAGGGTAGACCACAGCTTCCCCTTCCCTAGCCAGCCAGTAATCCAAGGGCAGACTTCGAAGCTCAGGTTGGGTGGGCCCGACAGGTCCCTAAATTCATTCGAAGCGCTGGGCGCGCATCCTCCACGCCTCCCGGACCGGGTCAGTCAGTGACTTGCGCAGACGGGCCAGGGCGCTTGCCCCTTGCGGCCGCGCCGGCTCCTCTCCAAAAGGCTGCGCTGCCTCTCCTAGCCCCGGCCCCGAGGCTGCCAGGAGCCTCGCCGCCCCGCCACCACCTCCTCTTCCACCTGACGGCGCGTCGGGTATTCAACGCCACGATCTCATCCCCCGCCCCTGGCCGGGCTGTGACTCAGTGACCTGCAACCTGGGGCTTCCGCTGCATTTGCAGGAAGGCGCGGACCTCGCTCCTCGCAGTTCACGGACCTCCAGCCCCTCCTCCGTCCAGTTGTCCCGGCTGGGAAGCAGCCGCGTAGACAGACAGACGGACTCCAGGCCGCCAGCTGAAAGCTTTGGCTCAACCGGTCGTTGGCGCTAAGCTGGGGCGGCACTGTGGCCGGGGAAGCAGTGCCCAGAAGGGACCCGGCGGCCGCGACGCGCTCTGGGGGCAAACTTCTGCCCCTCTCCGGGCCTCAGTTTCTCTATCTGTAAAGAGGTCGGAGGCTGGACTCGCTAGGGGGCCGGATGAGTTGACGTGGAAAGACTCGGCGATACTCTGGGTCCAAGCACTCATGACGGTGTTCCCCGCCCCTGCACAGTTCCACCTGCCCCCCACATTCCCTGTCGCCCGCCAGCGTCCTCCTACTCCAGCCCCCGCCCCCATCCGCCCTCAGATTCTTTCCAGATGTGCGCAGCGGGAGGGGCCTGGGGACGGGTACCAGCCTCCGCTCAGAGAAGAAGGCCCCTGCCTGGGTCGTGACTGCGCAGGGGTCGCACCCCAGAGGAAGAGAACTGCGGCCGTGCCTTCAGTGCAGGATCCTACAGAGCTGGTGAGATGCGGCGGCCCCGCCCCAGGCAGCTGCTGGAGCCATCCGGAGAGGCGGGGAAGTCTGAGAGCGCTGCCCGGTCTCAGCCCCCGGCCCCTCGGCCCACCCTGGCCGCCCGCGCCTTGTACCTGCTGCGCCCCGGCGCCGTGC
>PVKP010038462.1:0-20872 GCA_004027715.1 Plecturocebus donacophilus
TCTCAGCTCACTGCAACCTCTGCCTCCCGGGTTCAAGTAGTTCTCTGCCTCAGCCTCCTGAGTAGCTGAGATTACAGGTGCCCACCACACACCTGGCTAATTTTTTGTATTTTTAGTAGAGATGGAGTTTCACCATCTTGGCCAGGCTGGTCTTGAACTCCTGACCTCGTGATCCACCCGCCTCAGCCTCCCAAATTGCTGGGATTAAGAGAGTGAACTGCCGCACCTAGCCTACCCACTTTATTTTTTCCCCACACATAAACTTTAATGGGTTGTAGCCATAGACACCTATTTGATTTAGCATCTGGGGCATAGGGTGTGCATCCTCATCTGTTAGTTGTCCTAAAGATACAGGTTACAGGTAGAATTAAGGTCCCTTTGTACCCTTCCTAATGCTCTTCACCTTCTCCTTTAAGTAGGGAATTAAATTCACAAATTCAGTTTTCAGTGCTATATGTAAGTTTTTACTACATATATAAATGTACATATAGTATTATTTTAAAATTCTATTATTTCTATCCTCCTTCGGCTGAATTTTTTTGTTTAGTAATCTGAGCACTATTCCTGTAACTCTAGTGCCTTTGTTATGATCGTTGCTTGTTACTTGGGTAATTGAAGTTTATCCATCCTCTTCTTGAACATTAGGTTTTGTTTTTTCGTTTTGTTTTGTTTTTTGAGACAATCTCACTGTGTCACCAGGCAGCCGTAGGGTAGTGGGGTGATCTTGGCTCACTGCATCTCCACCTCCCAGGTTCAAGTGATTCTCCTGCCTCAGCTTCCTGAGTAGCTGGGATTACAGGTTCCTGTATGTTTACTAGAAACAGGGTTTCACTATGTTGACCAAGCTGGTCTCGAACTCCTGACCTCAGGTGATCCGCCCATCTTGGCCTCCTAAAATGCTGGGATTACAGGCATGAGTGAATCACTGTACTCAGCCCAAACTTTAGGTTTTTTACTATTCTTAACTCTTTAGATGAAGCTGCTAGGAAGTCTTTATGCAGGTATAGGCAGATTTTTTTTAGAAGAGTATTTTGCAGACTTTGGTTCACAGTAAGAAGTAAGTTTTTACCATCACAAAGATAAAGTTCTAAAAAAAGTAAAAGTAAGCTTTACAGCACAAACCAGCACACATACACGTGCATGTAAGCATAACTGAAATAAAAGTCAAATGAGACAGTGTTTAAACTTGTTTTGTTTCATATTTTCTGTTTCTTTCTACTCAGGCTTTTTTGTTTTTTGGTTTTTGTTTTGTTTTGTTTTGTTTTGTTTTGTTTGAGACAGAGTCTCTCTCTGTCACCTAGGCTGGAGTGCAGTGGTACAATCTCAGCTCACTGCAATCTCCACCTTCCCGGTTCAAGTGATCCTCCTGCCTCAGCCTCCCGAGTAGCTGGAATTATAGGCATGTGCCACCACACCCAGCTAATTTTTGTATTTTTAGTTTCACCATTTTGTCCAGGCTGGTCTCAAACTCCTGACGGGTGATCCACTCACCTCAGCCTCCCAAAGTGCTTAGATTATAGGTGTGAGCCACTGCAACTGGCCTGCTTTTCTTTTTTTTTAAATATCCTTATGACCTAAACTGATCTTATTACCCCCTAAAAAGATCAAGCTCTGAGTTTGAAAAGTGCACCTGTTTTTCCCTATTGCAATATAGTAATTGTTCCCCCAGCTGTGTGTTTTTATTTCTAGTCTATAGAAGACTAGAAGAAATAGTGGGATGATCATCCCTACAGTCCTCACCTGGATTCACCTATTATTAACATCCTAACACATTAGCTTCATTTTTTTTGTTTCTGTATAAACAGGAACATGCACTTTTTTTTTCTGAACCATTAGGAAAAAGCGGCAGTTATAATACTTTAAATACTTCATCATAAATCTGAGAGTGAGGGCATATCTTTCAATATAACCACAGTATAGTGGTATAGAATGTACTGTCTTTGTGTATCTCCAGTTGTTCCCAAAATGACTGTTTGGTTGGTTTTCTTTTGTTTTTTGAGAAGGAATCTGATTCTGTTGCCCAGGCTGGAGTGCAGTGGAACAATCTCAGCTCACTGCAATCTCCACCTCCCAGGTTCATGGGATTCTCCTGCCTCAGCCTCCTGAATAGCTGGGACTACAGGCATGCACCACCACACCCGGCTAATTTTTGTATTTCTTAATAGAGACAGGATTTCAGCATGTTGGTCAGGCTGGTCTGGAACTCCTGACCGCAGGTGATCCACCTGCCTCAGCCTCCCAAAGGGGTGGGATTACAGGCATGAGCCACCACATTCAGCCTTGTTTTGTTTTTGAGACAGGATCTCACTCTGTTGCCCAGGCCGAGTACAGTGGCAGGATCATGGCTCACTGCAGCAGCCTTAAACTCCTGGGCTCCAGCAGTTCTCCCACTTCAGCCTCCCAGGTAGCTGGGACTACCAGTGTGTGCCGCAATGCCTGGATAATGTTTTTTATTTTTCTTTTGTAGAGACAGGGTCTCTCTATGTTGCCCAGGCTGGTGTCGAACTCTTAGCCTCAAGCAGTCTTCCCTCTTCGGCCTCCCAAAGTGGTGTGATTACAGGTGTGAGCCACTGTGCCTGGCCCCTAAAATGTCTTTAGCTCTTCTTTTTTGTTACCTGTTCTGAGTCCCACTCAAGATCTGTGCATTACATTTACTTGTTAAAGCTTCTAAGCCTATCTAGAGCAGTCTCCTTGCCCTTTTTTGCTTGTTTTTTCTTGAAGAGTTTTGGCCATTTGTCTTATAAAAATCCTGCTCATTGAGGAGATGAACGAAAATTTACCATTTCCAGCATTGTTGAATAGTAAAGTCAAGTTCACTCTAATTTTGACTGTTTGCTCGGTATTTCCAACATTTTGGAATTACTGGGTAAAGTTTTTTTTTTTTTAATTACATAACTTATATTTTCAAATCACTTCTCAAAAGGTTTATATCGGTTTACAGTGATGGTACACTTGGTTGGATTTCACAGTATCTGTCTTCCACTTCACCATCTGTCTTTCCCCTCCCCGTGCTGCCGAGACAAAGTTTTGCTCTTGTTGCCCAGGCTGGAGTGCAGTGGCACAGTCTTGGCTCACTGCAACCTCCCCTCTCGTGTTCAAGCAATTCTTCTGCCTCGACCTCCTGAGTAGCTGGGATTACAGGCGCAGGCCACCACACCTGGCTAATTACTGTATTTTTAGTAGAGATGATTTTTAGTAGAGATGGGGTTTCACGATGTTGGTCAGGCTGATATCGAACTCCTGACCTCATGATTTGTCCACCTCAGCCTCCCAAAGTGCTAGGATTACAGGTGTGAGCCACCACACCCAACTAAAGACTTTTATACAATGGGGTGTTGTTGTTGAATAAATTCCAGCCATAGGAATTGTATATTTATCGTATGTAACCAAAATCCCAAGAACGTCAGAAATTCAGCTGTGTGTTGAGACTCTTGCATCTTTTCTTTTTCCCATAACAGTCTCCAGAATATTTGAATTGAAGTTAGAATTAAATGTGTCATAATGTTTGATAAGGAGCTTATATACATTATTTAAAATAATGGCGTTTTAGGAATTTACTGATGCATTCAACTTTAATTGTTCTGCTTTTTGTGGCGGATTCTCTATTGCAGACTGGAAATAGCAAAGGCTATGCATTTGTGGAGTTTGAGTGTAAGGATGTTGCCAAGATAGTTGCTGAAACAATGAACAACTACCTGTTCGGTGAAAGACTCTTGGAGTGTAAGTGCTCCTGTGTCTGTGGTAGTAGGGTTGCCTGGGTGCCTGCTGCTGGTGGGTGACTGGTGGGAAGGGCGGCTTGCTTCACTGCTTGGACATGCCACTTCATCTGCGGGATGACTCTTACAGAATGGTGCAAGGATTTCAGTGTGTGTCACAGGCAGATTCTAATTGGAATTTTAAAATCTCCCAGCATGAGAGCAGTTTTTATACTAAATGGAACTGGACAAGTTACCTTGGGGACACACAGGAGAAGCAGCTAACCCGTGCTTATGGGCTGTGAAAGACTTATCTGAGGAAATAGCATTGACATTGAAACCTGAAGACTAAACAGGAGGGAGCCAGGTGAAGGGGACAGGAGTGAAGACAGACCATTCCTGGCTGAGGGACAGGAAATCAGAGGTGCATGACCATTTGGCTGTGAGGGAATGTAAGGAAAAGTAGCAAGAGATGAGGGAGCAGGAAGAGGCTTCAGGTCGGATTACTGAAGGCTTTCTAAGTCAGCGAGTTGAGAATTTATCCTGAGGGCAGTGGGAACAGCAGCAAAGGTCAGAAATTGCATTGCAGAATCCATCTAAATGGCAATGGCTATAGCTCTTCCACATGAGAGACGCTAGAAGACGTAGAGGAGTGACAGCACCAGATTAGAAATTGATCCTGCAGACAGAAGCCAGTGCAGCCCCGACCCAGCAGTCCATAGAGTGCAGAGAGCATCCGTCTCCAGATCCCGCTGCTCTTGGAAGGCAGAGCGAAGTTTCTGGCCTCCCTGTGCCCATGGTGGCATGTGGCCATCTTAGGTACCCAAGTTCACAGCTGACGAGGCTGCCCAGGTAGCATCTCTCTATTCACTTCCCACTGCTGTGAGAGAAGCTGGGATTACAGGTGTGAGCCACTGTACCCAGCCATGTCATTATGATTATGTGAGGAATGGCACTGGGGAGATTCTAAAGGTGACATTGAAATCCCTTTCCTACCATTTGGTTGAAACTTTTTATGTTTTTTCTTTTTAAAAATAGGTCGTCTTATGCCACCTAAAAATGTACATAAAGAACTCTAATTTAAAGACTGGAATATTCCATTTAAGCAGCCATCATATCCATCAGTGAAACGGTATAATCAGAATCGGACACTAACACAAAAGCTACGGATGGAGGAGCGATTTAAAAAGAAAGGTTACTCAGGAAGAAAGTAACTGAAAAAGGAATTGATCATGAATTTCCTTCTTTGGTAAATATTTCTTCATGAAATCTTTTTTTGTGGTTTGTTGTGGGGAGGGGCAGGGGTGGCTTTGTATCTTGTAAAGTACCTAGCCTAGTGCTTATCACAACCTTGGCTCACTGCAACCTCCGCATCCTGGGTTCAATTGATTCTTCCGCCTCTAGCCTCCCAAGTAGCTGGTATTACAGGTGCATACTACCATGCGCAGCTAATTTTTGTATTTTTAGAGACGGGGTTACTCCATGTTGGCCAGGCTGGTCTCGAACTCCTGACCTCAAGTGATCTGCTCTCCTCAGTGTCCCAGAGTGCTGGGATTACGGGTGTGAGCCACCATGCCCAGCCAGTTTTTTGACTAAATTTTTTCTTTTTTTTTGATACAGAGTCTTGCTCTGTTGCCCGGTCTGGAGCACAGTGGCACAATCTCGGCTCACTGCAACTTCCACCACCCAGGTTCAAGCAATTCTCCTGCCTTACCCTCCTGAGTAGCTGAGATTACAGGTGTACACCATCACACTTGGCTAATTTTTTGTATTTTTAGCAGAAATGGGGTTTCGCCATGTTGGCCAGGCTGGTCTCAAACTCCTGATCTCAGGTGATCTATCCACCTCAGCCTCCGAAAGTGCCGTGATTACAGGTGAGAGTCACTGTGCCTGGCCTGACTAAACTTTTGAAACTTTGTAGGTTCTTCCTAAAACATGAGAGCAGATTCTGTTATTTCCATTATACAGAAGAGGAAATGTCCTTTAAGGAGATAATCTGACTGAACCTTAGGCCCTGGTACTCCTGTGAACCCATCTGGGAACTGAGACAGTGAAGCTTGAAAAGAGGCATGCAAGCACTGCTTTCCCTATTCTTCGCTTGTGACTTAGGGGAGGTGAGGGTGGCCTGCCTTTGCACATCTTCCTGCTTCCACCCTCCCGAATTCAGGATTCTGTGAATCAGCGAGTGCCAGAATTTGGCCTTCCCTTCAACCTCTGCAGCTCTGTCGGTTCCTCAGCTGGGCTTCTCCTAGTTTTGCCCTTTACTTGAGATTATTCACTGTATTTATGAGTTTTGCTTTTTAAATTGAAATGGTCTGTCATTAGGATTTACTCATAATATATGTGAGAATCTAATGCTAAGTGTAAAAAGAAAAGATATGAGACTGTCAATTTATAACTTCTTTATTAAAGATTTTACAGAAAACGGAAAGTATTTCAAAAATTAATCGTCAGAAGTCTACAAAAGCCCGGGTAAAATGTTTTTTTACCATTTTACATGCCACATATTAGAGAAAGATAAGTAGGAAAACATTTAAGACTACTATAACTGATCAAGAATCAAACTGATGTATCTTTTAAAATTTATTTTAAGGTTTTACATAATAAGAAGAAAAAGGTGGTAGGCACTCCTGACACTCCTGAGAAGACTGTGGATAGCCAGGTAAAATTGTCTCCAACATTCCAGACACCAGGTATTATAGAAATAATTTGAAGAAAGAAAGGCAGTTTCTGCTACTCTCATTTTAAGATTTCAAATTGGATATTGTCACATTTGGTAGATCTTTATTGTTGATTTAGCAATTTTCTGCCTAACACCTTATAATGGAACATGCTACATTCCAGTTAATTGTGATTTTTGGTACTAAGTTTGATAAGCATCTTAGTTCTTTATTCTTTACAATAGTATCACCAAAAGATGGAAACAGGCCTAAAATAATGGGGCACAACTTTTAAAAATAGAAGAGAGGTGATATTTTGGGTAAAGTCATAACCTTGTTCTACATTTATGTATTATAATCTTTACTTGTTGAATCCAGAGTCCCACACCAGTTTGCACGCCAACATTTTTGGAGAGACGAAAATCTGCAGTGGCTGAAATGAATGATGACGATAAAGATAATGAAATAGTTTTCAAACAGCCCATATCCTGTGTAAAAGAAGAAATACAAAAGACTCAAATACCTATACATTCATGGAAGAAAAGATGAAGAAAAAGGAAGCAGTGATTTTTAATGTATTTTCTGTAAAATATAATATTTTTATGAGGGTGAACTTTGTATTCTGCTAGGTACAATGAAGTGCAACCCTTGTCAAGACTGTCAGAGGAAAAATACACTTTTGGTCAAGTCAAGGAAAGCAGTCTGTAATTTTGGATTGCCTGCCTTTGGCTGAAACATAAAGGTATAGACCAGTTTGCAGTGGCTTGGCTGACATTGCCTCTTTGTCCTCTTCTGTGGTTTTCTTTTGACATTTCATAGCTCTCCTTAGTTTCTCTGCCTGGATAGAAAGGTGACCACTAACTGCAGGTTTAAGTACTAAACTGCAGCCTTTTCTGTCACCACCAGTTAAAGACCATCAATCTTGTTTGTCCATCTACATGATTTGTCAGGGACATTAACTCATGAGGGTGCTTTAGATTTCAACATCAGTTGGTGGAAGCTGGAAGTTAAATTCTATGTAGAGTGAGAAGGCAGTTACAGTGTTAGCACAGATTTATGTATTCAGATTTTAATAGAGATTCAAAAATGACCCATTTTTACAAATAATTTTAAATTAGTTTTCATTGGGCTAGCATGGATTAATAACCACCATTTTATACCAGTATCATCAGTGAGGAATTGTATTTCAAGATTCAAACAATAACTAGCAAATAGACTTTTTTTCTACAATTTATTTCCAAGTAGGACTTGGGAGTCATTGGGGGAAAAAATGGTAAATTTTCCTCTTCATTAGCAAATTCAGATTCATTAAAAACATTGCCATCAGCTGTAGTAGCTTGTGCCTGTAATCCCAGCACTTGGGAGGCTGAGGCAGGAAGATTACTTAATGCCAGGGGTTGGAGACCAGCTGGGCAACATGATGAGATCCCCTCTCTACAAAGAATTTTAGAAGTGAGGCCAGGGACAGTGACTCACGCCTGTAATTCCAGCGCTCTGGGAGGCCGGGGCAGGCAGACCACAGGTCAAGAAATTGAGACCATGCTGGCCAACATGGTGAAACCCCATCTCTACTAAAAATAAGAGATGGATGTGGTGGCGAATGCCTGTAATCCCAGCTACTCAGGAGGCTGAGGCAGGAGAATCGCTTGAATCCGTGAGGTGGAGGTTGCAGTGAGCAAAGATTGTGCCACTGCACTCTAGCCTGGGCAATAGGAGTGAAATCATCTCCAAAAAAAAAAAAAAGACTTAAAATTTTTTTTGTGTTTTTTTTTTTTTTTGAGATAGAATCTCTATCACCCAGGCTGGAGTGCCATGGCATGATCTTGGCTCACCACAACTTCCACCTGCCAGGTTCAGGTGATTCTCCTGCCTCAGTCTCCCAAGTAGCTAAGACTACAGTTGTACAGGCATGTGTCACCACGCCTAATTTTTATATTTTTAGCAGATACGAGGTTTCACTATGTTGGCCAGGCTGATCTTGAACTCCTGACCTCATGATCGGCCTGCCTCAGCCTCCCAAAGTGCTGGGATAACAGGCCTGAGTCACCTTGCCTGGCCAAAATATTTTTAAAAATTCATTGCCACTAAGCATTCTTTCATCTAGCATTTCTGAAGTCTTTAGTATGATACTGGGCTATGTGTTCTGATGCAAAATATAGTTGGTTGTTTTTTCTTTTTTTTCACCTGGGTGCAGGTGGACTAAGGTCGAAAAGGGCATTAGCCAAAATAGAGCTGGTTTTAAGTACATGCAAAGAGCAGCTCTCTGGAATGGTACCTGGCTCATAGAAGATTGAGTATATATTTGTTATATGAATGCCCTCTGAACCATCTCTGAACTTTGTGGATCTGGACATCTGTCTGGTTTCCCCTGGGAAGACGTCAGAAAAGGTTCTCCATGTGAAGACACAAGTCTGTCGTGTTTGATCTTAAGGGGCATGTGCATTCAAACACGTACATGGCAAAATGAACTGAGTAATTCTCCGTTCCCAAACAGTCACCTGCCACCCCTTAGGTATGATACTGTTCATCACCACTTAATGTGTAAGGGAATATTGTGACCTGGAGAAGGGAAGGGGTAATTCCATCCTTAGCATGTCATGGCCATTTTATTTATTTATTTACAGACAGAATGTCACTCAGTGTTGACCAGGCTACAGTAGCAGGAGATCTGCTCACTTCAGCCTCCAACTCCCTGGTTCAAGTGAGTTTCCTGCCTCAGTCTCCCAAGTACCTGGGATTACAGGCATGCACCACCTCACACAGCTGATTTTTGTGTTATTAGTAGATTTTTGTGTCATTAGTAGAGACAGGATTTCACCATGTTGGCCAGGCTGGTCTTGAACTCCTGACCTTAACTGGTGATCCACCCGCCTCGGCCTCCCAAAGTGCTGGGATTACAGGCATGAGCCACCATGCCAGGCCAGCTATAGACATTTTCTGTTAAAAACAGTTTAAATTGGCCAGGTGTGATGGCTTATGCCTGTAATTCTAGCACTTTGAGAGTCTGAGGCAGGCAGATTGCCTGAGTTCAGGATTTCGAGACCAGCCTGGGCAACATGGTGAAAACCCATACATGTGCCCCTGTAGTCCCAGCTACTCAGGAGGCTGAGGCAGGAAAATTGCTTGAACCTGGGAGGCAGAGGTTGCAGTGAGCCAAGATCGTGCCACTGCACTCCAACCTGAGCAACAGAGTGAGACTCAGTCTCAAAAAAGAAAAGTTAAAATTGTTAAAATTGTAAAAATGTTAAAATCATTCACAAATGGCTTCTTTTTGATTTTCATGCTTTATGGGAGACAATCAGGCTGCAATCTGGAGTACAGGCCTCTGAGCCAATGAAATACTTATGAAGGGCTTTTGAGTAAATAATATGGAGCAAGTAAGACAAAATGAGGGTATAACTCAAAACTGCAATTAGTGTGACCACACCTATACAAAGATGCTTTTCTTAAATGGAAAAGTATATATCAAAATTAATTCAGTTATCAAACTAGGCTTTTCCCTGTTTCTTTTTTATTTTTAATTGAAACAGGTCTTGCTATGTTGCCCACAGTGTTCTTGAATTCCTGGGCTCAAGTGATCCTCTTGCCTCAGCCTCCCAAAGTGCTGGGATGACAGATGTGAGCCACTGGGCCTGGCCAAATCAATGTTGTTGCTGTTGTTGTTAGAGGCAGGATCTCACTCTGGCCCAGGCTGCAGCGCAGTGGCATGATCATGGGTCGCTATAGCCTTTACCTGCCAGCTCCAGTGAACCTCCCCCATCAGTTTCCAAGTAGCTGGAACCAAAAGCAAATGCCATCATACCCAGTTAACGATTTATTGTAGAGACGTCTCACTTTGTTGCCAGTGCTGGTCTCGAACTCCTGATCTCAAGCCGTCTTCCCTCCTCATCCCAAGTGTTGGATTACAGGCATGAGCCACCAAAATAAACTTAGAAGTGTTGGCCTTTCAGTGAAAACAGTTGCCTGAAGAGTTGAGGAAGCAACATCAATAGTTTAAAAACAAGTCAAATGACTGTGAATGTTTTCTTTGGTTCCTGAGGGGCTAACAGGTGTTACCACAGTACCGCTCAGTTGATAATTCAAAGAGTCATTGCTGAGTTAGAAGTGCTAGGAAGATCAGTTTGTGTCAGGTTGCCCAGAACCTTTCTGGTTTTAACACTGGAAGTCCCAAATTCCAAATTCTGGGAACCTCCTCAGTCCCAGGAAATTCAGACCTTAGAATTCACCCTGGAATTGACTGAACAATTAGCCGCTGAATAGTTTGGAGCAATTGTAAACAAAAATATTTTCAACATTGAGAAATTTATTACAATTGAGATTTGCCAAGTTGGACCACAACTAATAGTGGTAAAAATATGTAGTAGAAAAGGGCTTAGTCGGCCGGACACGGTGGCTCACGCCTGTAATCCCAGCACTTTGGGAGGCCTAGGCTGGCGGATCACCTGAGGTCAGGAGTTCGAGACCAGCCTGGCCAACATGGCAAAACCCCGTCTCTACTAAAAATACAAATATTAGCCAGGCATGGTGGCCGGCGCCTGTAATCCCATCTTACTTCAGAGGCTGAGCCAGGAGAATCACTTGAATCTGGGAGGTGGAGGTTGAAGTGAGTGGAGATTGTGCCACTGCACTCCAGCCTGGGTGACAGAGTGAGACTCCATCTCAAAAAAAAAAAGAAAAAAGAAAAGAAAAGAAATCATTCTTTCGTGGGGCACCTGTAATTCCAGCACTGTGGGAGGCCCAGGCGGGTGGATCATGAGGTCAAGAGTCAAGATCAGCCCGGCCAAGATAGTGAAACCCTGTCTCTACTAAAAAATACAAAACTTAGCCAGGTATGGTGGCAGGCACCTGTAATCCCAGCTACTCAGGAGGCTGAGGTAGAGAATTACTTGAACCCAGGAGGCGAAGGTTGCAGTGAGGCAAGATCACACCACTGCACTCCAGCCTGGGAGCATGAGTGATAGAGTGAATCTCCATCTCCAAAAATAAAAATAAAATACAGGTGTGGCGCGGTGGCTCACGCCTGTAATCCCAGCATTTTGGGAGGCGAGGCAGGCGGATCACCTGAGGTCAGGAGTTCGAGACAAGCCTGGTCAACATGGCAAAACCCCGTCTCTAAATAAAAATTAAATAAATAAGTCTGGGCGTGGTGGCTCACGCCTGTAATCCGAGCACTTTGGAAGCCAAGGTGGGCGGATCACCTGAGATTGGGAGTTCAAGACCAGCCTGACCAACATGGTGAAAGCCCATCTTTAAAAAAAAGAAGAAAAATAAATAAATAAAATACAAAAATAAGCTGGGTATGGTGCACACCTATAGTCCCAGCTACTTGTGAGGCTGATGCATGAGAATTGCTTAAACTCAAGAGGTGGTTGCAGTGAACCGAGATGGTGCCACTGCACTCTAGCCTGGGTGACAGAGTGAGACTGTCTCAAAAAAAAAAGAAATCATACTTGACCAGCGGTGGTGGCTTATGCCTAGCACTTTGAGAGGCCAAGGCAGGTGGATTTCCTGAGGTCAGGAGTTCCAAGACCAGCCTATCCACCTCGTCTCTACTAAAAATACTAAAATAAGCCTGGCATGGTGGCGGGCACCTGTAATCCCAGCTACTCAGGAGGCTGAGGCCAGAGAATCACTTGAACCTGGGAGGCAGAGGTTGTAGTGAGCCGAGATTATGCCACTGCACACTAGCCTGGGTGACTAGTGAAACTCCGTCTCCAAAAATATGTATATATACATATAAAATCTTATTGCAGATCAACATCAGCAGGTGAACATCTCCAAGCAACGTTGATAGGAAACACTAGCTTCACACCTTCTACAAAAATGAATTCAAAATGTATCACAGACCTAAATCTAAAACATAAAACTAAAACACTTTTAAACCAGGCACGGCGGCTCATGCCTGAAATCCCTGAACTTTGGGAGGCTGAGGCGGTGGCAGGGGCTGAGGTTGGGAGTTTGAGACCAGCCTGACCAACATGGAGAAACCCCATATCTGCTAAAAATACAAAAGTACCAGGGCATGGTGGAGGTTGTGGGGAGCCAAGATCTCACCATTGCACTCCAGCCTGGGCAACAGAGGGAAACTCTGTCTCAAAAAAATGAAAAAACTTTTAGAAGAAAACATAGAAAAGTCTTCATGAACTGTGTTTAGGCAAAGAGTTAGACATGAAACCAAAAGCATGAGCTATAAAAAGGAAAAGTTGATCAATTGGAATTAATCAAAATTTAAAACTTTCTTGGTGAGAAGTCTTTCTGAACCCATTCTGGTTCAGGGCCAGTCAATTAGAAAAAAAAAAAAATGCAGCCAGGTGCAGTGGCTCACACCTGTACTCCCAGCACTTTGGGAGGCTGAGGCAGGCGGATCACAAGGTCAGGAGTTCAAGACCAGCCTAGCCAACTGGTGAAACTCTGTCTGTACTAAAAATACCAAAATTAGCTGGACATGGTGGTGCGTGCCTGTAATCCCAGCTACTCGGGAGGCTGAGGCCGGAGAATTGCTTGAACCCAGGAGGCGGAGGTTGCAGTGAGCTGAGATCACACCCTTGCACTCCAGGCTGAGTGACAGAGCAAGACTCTGTCTCCAGGGGAAAAAAAAGCTTGGTGAAAGAAACTTAAGAGAATGAAAAGACAAACTGGACTAAATGAAAATATGTGCAAAATAGACCTCTCAGCTGTGCACAGCAGCTCACATCTGTAATCTCAGCACTTTGGGAGGCTGGGGTGGGCAGGTCACTTGAGGGCAGGAGTTCAGGACCATCCTGGCCAACTTGATGAAAACCCGTTTCTAAAAATACAAAAACCAGACGGGTGTGGTGGCACATGCCTGTAATCCCAGATACTCAGGAGGCTCAGGCAGGAGAATCACTTGAACCTGGGAGGCTGAAGTTGCAGTGAGCCAAGATCATGCCACTGTACTCCAGCCTGGGCGACAGAACAAGACTCTTACCACTCCCTCCCCTGCCCCCCGCCAAAAAAAAGATCTCACAAAACAATCAGTCTGAACTGTCATAGGAAACCTAATTTCTGCCTTTTGACCATAAAATAGGAAGCAAAAATGACTTTTTAACACTTGTATTCCATTTAAGGACTCAGGTGGCCTGGGAGGTGGCTCAGGCCTGTAATCCCAGCACTTTGGGAGGCTGAGGCAGGCAGATCATGAGGTCAAGAGTCCGAGACCAGCCTGGCCAACATGGTGAAACCCCATGTCAAATAAAACACAAAAAATTAGCTGGGTGTGGTGGTGTGCTTGTAATCCCAGCTACTCAGGAGGCTGAGGCTGGAGGATCGCTTGAACCCAGGAGGCAGAGGTTGCAGTGAGCTCAGATGGCGCCATTGCATTCCAGCCTGGGTGACTGACTGGGTAACAGAGTGAGACTCTGTCTAAAAAAAACAAAAAGAAGAAAAAAAAGAGGTTAGGGACCAAAGGGTTGGATGGTTGGTTGTGCAACCCCATACCTTTGAGCAGAATACTGAACTTTCTGTAGTTTATGGGAAGGTTGTCCTTCCAGAATTTTAATATTCTAATTAAGATCTAAAATTGGTTATTCCCTGGCTACAGAATTCTGCTTCGTGACGTTAGCGTATCAGTGAATGTATTTATAAGCATTAGCCTCCATCAATATACTTTGCTTCAGATCTATTAGTAAATGGTATAAGTTGTGCTTTTCTATTTTTCTTTGCTCATTACTGGCATGGGGATCACTATGGTTAGATTAAGCAAAAATAATAAAACACCATGGCTCAGAAAATAATTTTAGAAGTTCTAAAGTAATGTTGAAATGGTTAGTTCTACTAATCAAATCCTACCAAATATTGGAATTGAAGGAGAAATAAACTCTGAACTAGACAAGTTTGTTGAACACTAGATAAATCTCTTTAATATTTACAAACATAGAAGAGGGAAATTCTTAGAACTAATCTGAAATGTCAAACCAATTTAGCCTAGACTGAGATGAGGAGAGAAAGTGGGAAAAGGAGTAGAACCAATTATCTGAAAAATTATGAAGCATGGAGGAGAGGCTGCTTTCTCAGTGGACTTGGTGCAAACTTTGTTTTAGGCACAACATGTCTCTTTAGTATAGCAAGCACTTGATAAATGTTCAACTGAATTAAACGTCCTGGATTTCTGGTGTTAACATTCACAGAGAGATATAGTGAGCACACTCAACCTTGCACTTTGAAACAAACAAGCAAAAGCAAGAGCCCGGTAATTTGACTATTGATTTTATTTAAAGACATTTCACTCTTTGTTAATACATATGCTGCGAAGAGAAACTACAGGACATGGCCATTAAGCCTATTCTTTAGAATAGTTTTAAAAGGTGGGTTTCAAAAGTTTTATGCCTTGTAGCCAAGCTTCAAGTCAACACCTTGATCAAGATATAATCCCATCACTTTGGAAACTAATATTTATCCTTGGGAATTGAGGCAAATATCAGACAGTGTAGTAATTGATTCACTTTTTCCTCCTCCTATGAGTGTTAAGGGAGCATTCCCTTTGTCCTAATCCACACTAGTCTCTGTATTAGATATCCGTATTGGAATTTGATTTTGATCAAAACCAGAATCAAATTCTTATGTCAACTTTTTATAATCTAGTTTTGTTCCAGTTAAGTCTCGGACCAAGATTGAAAGGCTTTGCAACGTTTTCTCAACCCAATATTATGCTTCCCTCATTAAAGAGCCAGAACATTTCATTGTAAGTTATTTAGAACATCCTCAGGACCATTTGTCATTTCAATTTCATTTTTAAAAGCCTAATACATGTATTTGTTGTGATTGTGCTATTAATGACTTTGCAATCTTTTTAATCTTGCCCTGAAATCAATTTTTAAAAGGTAACCAACATTCTAAAATTGCACTTTCGACTTATCAGAGGAAATCAGACCAGCCAGAAGGAGGGCTCTGGTGGAAAGCATCTGGGTTGACTTCCTTTATGTTTCTTCCTCTGCTTAGAATTGTCCCACACTCTCTTTGAAGAATATTCAAATTTGAATGAATTTTTCCTAGCTATTTAGCCTTAGAATTCTGCATCTCTCATTTCTTTAGCGTGAGACACAAAAAGTATAAGAGAATGGAGCAAGTTAAGTTCTGATATTTCATGGATAGCTATTTGATTTGCATGTAGGACCTATGTAAAAGCCTTTGATCTGAAGAAGCAGCCAATTATATTGGAAACACTGACTAAATATTAACAGAAAATGATAAGGCTGGGCGCATATTGACAGACTTCTGGGCTGTGGCTTGTAGGAGAATGTTCGTGTGAATGATAGAATGTTTAGTACTGTCTGCTGGTAGATTTATCTTTTACTTCCTTGATAGGACATATTTTGGGAGAAAATTGATTATTAATAATGTGTGGCCCTTCATAACATATTCCTTAATATATCCCCTAGGTGTTTTTGAATTATCAGTTTAGTTATATTTCATCTGTGTAATATTTGCAGATAACTTAAATATTTTGATAAAATTGCATGTATTTACCTTAAATATGTGATTTTTAAATGTCTTCTTGTTAATAATAGTAAGTTAACACTATTCAAAGCATTCATCAGTAAAGGAAAAAAGATGAATTATGGTACAGTCATTGATATGGTTTGGATCTGTGTCCCCACCCAAATCTCACGTTCAGTTGTAATCCCCAGTGTTGGAGGTGGGGCCTGGTGAGAGGTGATTAGATTATGGGGCCAGAGTTCTCATGAATGGGTTAGCAACATTCCCTTACTGCTGTTGTCATCATAGTGAGTGAGTGAGTTATGGTGAGATCTGGTTGTTTAAAAGTGTGTAGCATCTCCCCTGTTCTCACTTCCTCCTGCTTCAGCCATGCAAGACCTGCCTGCTTCCCCTTCACCTTCTGCCATGATTGTCAGTTTCCTGAGACCTCCCAAGAAGCTACCATGATTTCTGTACAGCCTGCAGACCCGTGAGCCAGCTAAACCTCTTTTCTTTATACATTACCCAGTCTCAGGTATTTCCTTTTTCTTTCTTTTTTATTTGAGATGGAGTCTTGCTCTGTCGCCCAGGCTGGACTGCAGTGGTGTGATCTTGGCTCACTGCAACCTCTGCCTCCTGGGTTCAAGCAATTCTCCTGCCTCTGCCTCCCAAGTAGCTGGGACTACGAGTGCCCACCAGCATGCCTGGCTAATTTTTGTATTTTTTTTTTTCAGTAGAGACAGGGTTTCACCATATTGGTCATGCTGGTCTTGAACTCCTGAACTTGTGATCCACCTGACTCGGCCTCCCAAAGTGCTGGGATTACAGGCATGAGCCACCGCGCCCGGCCAGGTATTTATTTATAGCAATGCAAGAACAGACTAATACAGTCATACAATGGAGTAAAATATAACAAGGTAAAAGAAGACAATCTATATGTATAAATACAGCTAGATCTCCAGGTATACTGTTGAATTAAAAATCTACTTTTAGAATAATATATAGAATATCATGCCATTTATACTATTTAAAATATGAAAACAGAAGTGTATTAATCTTCATAAATGCTGCATATATAATAAAAATGTGCAGACTACCTTTAAAATAGGAATTACTTCTGGATAGTGAGAGAAAATCATGGAAGGGTATACAGAGTACATAAACTCCAAAACATTTTATTTCTTAAAAAAAAAGATCAGAAGGAAATAAGCAAAAATATTAATTTGTTAATTATTATAGACAGATACATGGATGTTATGTTACCCTGTACTTTTCCGGGTACTTAAATTTTCAGTGTGTTTCAAATATATGTTAGCAGCTCCTTTTTAGCTTAATATTAGACAAGGACCTGGAATTTTCTATGGAAGCTTCCCCTTTTAAATGATGTGTCAGTAGCTGTGGGAGATTGGGATTGTGGTCCCAGTTCTTCACCTTCTCTGCGTCCACACCTTTTCCATGTCTCATGGGGGCAAAGGGAACTTTCCTCACCCTTGATTTTGGGTTTAGCTGTATGGCTTTGACCACTAAGATGAGGAAGAAGTGGCAGTGGGTGGGGAAAGCCTGGGTCCTCTGGGACCTTAGTATTTAAACATTCCTTCCTGTGTTTCTGCATCACCATGAGGCAGATGATCCTGCTGCCCTAGGAGAGGAATGGATGCCATGCAGAGCACTATCACCCCCGCAGAACCCAGCCTAGCACACCCTATGAATGTGTGGGAGTAACCAGCTGTCACTGGAAGCCACTGACTTTTGGGATGGTATGTTACATAACAATAATTAAAGGATGCCAATGAGATTATAGACCCAATTGTTTTTGCTTCACATGCAGCCTTTCAAGGATGCAGCTAATGTGTACAATGCAGAATGTCAGCATCAAATACACCATGGATCTGAGTCAATGTACTAAAAGAACAGATAAGTGGAACAAAACAGGTGATTCAGAAATAGACACAAATATATTCAGCATGTAGTACACAATAGAAGTACTACTTTAAATGATTAGAGAAAATATAAATCATTCTATTAACAGTATTGAGACAACATCTGGCAAGAAATAAAAGTTCAATCTAGGCCTGGTGGCTCATGCCTGTAATTCTAGCACTTTGTGAGACCAGACCCTGTTTTAAAATAAATAAATAAAAGTTCAATCCATAATGAAGTGAACCAAACATTTGTATGCAAAAGGGGAGAAGGAGGAAAAAAGGAAAAGAAAAGAGCTGAAACCACAGAAATACTAGGAGAAACTGCGAATGATTTTTAATGGTCATGGGTTAGGCTTTTTAAAGAATGTTAAAAAACCCAGAAGCTATGAAGGAAATATTTGATAAATTATTTGCATTGTAACAATAAAACACCTTCTACAAAGCAAACAGTATCCTGATCAGAGTCAAAAGACAATAATCTGGGAAAAATATCTGTAACACATATGATATGACAGATAAGGAACTCATCGCTTTAATATACAAAGAATTCTTTAAAAAATAGAAGATGTAAACAAATTGATAGAAAACATGGGCAAAAGATAGCAACAGACTTTCACAAAAGAAAAAATACAGATTACCAATATATATTTGAAAATATGGTCCACTTCACTTGAAATTAACAATTGTAAACCACAATGAGGTGCAGTTTTTCACTTATCAAATTGGCAAAGGGTATGTAGAAACAGGCATTTATTGAAAAGTGTTAAGTTGGTTTAACCTTTTTAGAGCACAATTTTGCAATACCCCTCAAATTTTTGAATGCACAAAACCTTTGCTCCAGCAATGTTATTGCTTTCCTACCTGTGGCCTGCTTTCCCCCTGTTTTCCCTGCCTTCTGTATTAGCTGTTTCCAATGCATCTTCCTCTTTGAAGCCAGTGCCATCCTCTAAACTGCAGGCAAGATGGCAGGAGATTGTTTTGAAACCCATAATGGGCTAGGATCTGAGCAAGAATCATCAATGCTGAAAAGCTAATGAGAAACTTTGTAATCATAATCAGGCTGATGATACCTAATCAATCTTAATATTATGAAGAGAGAGAAGGAGAGAGTATATCAGACATCTTACACCTCCTGTTGGAAATGGACAACATAACCTATAACGTATTCTTGTCAAAAAATCAGGCTCAGGTCTTATAAGGCCATTAGCTGTAACTACCACTTTACAGGAACTATGCAGCATAGGGATGCGTGTCAAATGTACCACAGGAATGCAGTCAACCAAATGCAGGCTGTAGGAAGTTCTACTGGATAAAGAGCCTGTTTTCTTCAACAAATAAATTCTGAGGAAAGGGAAAAAGAAAGAGGGGAAATCTGTGGATTAAAGGAGATTTACAAGATTTACCAACAAAATGCCATGTATGGACTTTACTTGGAGTCTGAATCAAATGAGGAAATCATAGACAGAGAGAAACAGAGAATAGGGACAATTTTAACATTAGTGATCATATTAGAAATTATTCTGTGTAATTTTAAGCATAATACATTAGGTTTTTGTAAAAAGTTCCCATCTTTTAGAAATGCATACTGAAACATTTATGGATATGAGATCACAGAATGTTTCAGATTTACTTCAAAATAATGTGGAAGTTTGGAGAGTAAGTAGCATATAGATTAAACACAATTGGCTATTAACTGCTAATTACTGAAGCTGGGTAATGAGTACATAGAAGTTTACTGTACTATCCTCTCTAGTTTGTTTATATTTGAAAATTTTCCCATAGTAACAAGTTAGACAAAGACATTTGTTGGACAATTAATTTGTTGGCAATAACTTTTGAACATAAAAAAGTTCCCATACTGCTAGGAAAAACTGATTTTTCTGTAACCCTGGTAATATTTAGCCACCCATATTTTAAACCGTTCAATCAATTTATTAATTTCCTATCCAAAATTCCTTTTAAAAAATGAACCATAATCCCAGCACTTTGGGAGGCCAAGGTGGGAAGATCGCCTGAGGTTGGGAATTTGAGACCAGCCTAACCAACATGGAGAAACCCTGTCTCTACTAAAAATACAAAATTAGTCGGGTGTGGTGGTGAATGCCTGTAAATCCCAGCTACTCAGGAGGCTGAGGCAGAAGAATCGTTTGAACCCGGAAGGTGGAGATTTCGGTGAGCCAAGATCATGTTATTGCACTCTAGCCTGGGCCATAAGAGCCGAACTCCATTTCAGGAAAAAAAAAAAAAAAATAGACCTATGAGGCTGGTTGTGATGGCTCACGCCTGTAATCCCGGCACTTTGTGAGTCCAAGGCAGGCGGATCACCTGAGGTCGACAGTTTGAGACCAGCCTGACCAACATAGAGAAACCCTGTCTCTGCTAAATATACAAAATTAGCTGGATGTGATGGTGAATTCCTGTAATCCCAGCTACTTGGGAGTCTGAGGCAGAATTGCTTGAACTCAGGATGTGGAGGTTGCAGTGAGCCAAGATCATGCCACTGCACTCTAGCCTGGGCAACAAGAGCAAATTCCGTCTCAAAAAAAAAAAAAAAAAAAAAAAAAATTAGCCAGGAATGGTGGTGCACACCTGTAATCCCAGCTACTCAAGAGGCTGAGGCAGGAGAATCCTTGAATTAAATATGATCTTTCAGGTAAAGAATTTAGAATAACGTCAGGCACAAATCAAGCAATAAATTATCATTTAGTTTGTAAGAATCATTCCAATTTCATGGATTGGAATGATTCTTATCAGCTAAATGATAAGCACATACACACAATTTGTGTGTGGAATAACTGTTCCAAGAACATACACACACACACAGCATTTGTGTATGGAATTCTTCAAGAACATACACACACACACACACAGCATTTGTGTATGAAATTCTTCAAGAACAAGGAGGAAACCGTTATAGTGCATGGAAGGGGAATTGGGGCAAGATGTGAGTGGAAAGAGAAACATCCCATCGCGCACGCTTGAAAAATCCGTTTAATTTAAAAATAGGTAATACAATCATACAGAGAA
The DNA here is from genome assembly GCA_004027715.1 of Plecturocebus donacophilus. Classification (NCBI taxonomy): domain Eukaryota; kingdom Metazoa; phylum Chordata; class Mammalia; order Primates; family Pitheciidae; genus Plecturocebus; species Plecturocebus donacophilus. Next base: position 20,740 of record PVKP010038462.1, read on the forward strand.
GACATTAAAATAAAAGATTTACACAGAAAATTTTCGTTCCCAATCCGTTCCCTACTCACAGTCCTATATATGTTACTTTTATTTTCCTTTGTTTGGAAAGATAAATGCACTGTCCCCCTGCTTTCTCGCGAAG
>PVKP010038463.1:0-20870 GCA_004027715.1 Plecturocebus donacophilus
CAAATGGTCACATGTATTACCATTATTAATGAATTAATGACATTAAACATTGAAAGTTAAAGAATATTTTATTTTTATTCCCCCCCACCTTTTTTTTTTGCCCAGGCTGGAGTGCAGTGGCACAATCATGTCTCACTGCAGCCTTAGTCTTCTAGGCCTACGGCCATCCTCCCACCTCAGCCACCTGAGTAGCTGGGACCACAGGTAGTGCGCCACCATGCCTGGGTAATTTTAATTTTTTGTGAGATGTGTTGCCCAGGCTGGTCTGAAACTCCTGAGTTTAAGTGATCCTTCCACCTCAGTCTCCCAAAGTGCTGGGATTACAGACATGAGCCACTGTGCCCAGGCTTTCCCTAGGTTTTCAATGGGATTTTAAGTCCACATGATAAATTTCCCAATTATTGTTAAGACTAGACTTCATGAGTACTGATACTCATAATCCATAGGTGCATCTGGAATAATTTCCATTTTCCTCAGTCTTGTGGTGGGTGCTTCAGCCACTGCCCAATAGTAGCAGTGAGCCTCATAGGCGACAGTGCTTTACAGCCTCCCTAAGTATGGGAAAGGCAGGCATTGCCCTCAAGTTCTCCAGTACTACTTAATAGAGGAGACGGAGAGGGTAGTACCCAAAGGATCATCATTATATACTGAGAGGGTAGGGGAAGGCCCAACTTGATTTATCTGTGGGGGATAGAGAAGTACTTGGTTCTCTAGTCTCAGAGATTTTCTCATAGAAAACATTCTTCTCTTTGTTCTTGGAGTTGATATGAAATTGGGTTTTTTCTTTTTTTAATGTTCTTAATGCATTAGGTGAAACTACCAAATTGTTTTATGGTTTCAAAGTTTTTATGAAAGGCCTACAGCTGAAGAAGAGCATAATTTTGGAATATTGAGGCAGGAGGATCGTTTGAGACCAGAAGTTTGAGGCTATAGTGAGCTGTAATTTCACCACTGCACTCCAGCCTAGGTGACAGCGAAACCCTGTTTCAAAAATATAAAAAGAATACTATTGGCATTCATAAGCCTGCCTTCACTTCCTTTTGGTCACTACCCACCCCTCACCTACCAGGGTAGCCATTATTGTGGCTTCTAACATGTATATTAGTTGGTCTGATTTTGCATTTTATATAAAGGGAGTTATGCAGTATGTACTCTTTTGTTTTTTGAGATGGAATTTTGCTCTTATCGCCCAGGCTAGAGTACAGTGGGACGGTCTCTGCTCACTGCAACCTCCGCCTTCCAGGTTCAAGCGATTCTCCTGCCTCACCTTCCCGACTGGCTGGGATTACAGGCACCACCACCATGCCCAGCTAATTTTTGTATTTTTAGTAGAGACGGGGTTTCACCATGTTGGCCAGGCTGGTCTTGAACTCCTGACCCTTGTGATCTGCCCGCCTCGGCCTCCCAAAGTGCTGGGATTACAGGTGTGAACCACTGCACCTAGCCAGCTTTTTAAAACTCTTAAACAGACCTAGGGGTGCTATTTAAAAGTTAAATGTCCCCTCCAAAACTCTTGTTGAAATTTTATTGCCATTGTGACAGTATTAAGAGGTGGGACTGTTTTTTTTGAGATGGAGTCTTGCTCTGTCTCCAGGCTGGAGTGCAGTGGTGCAATCTTGGCTCACTGCAATCTTCAACTCCCTGGTTCAAGCAATTCTTCTACCTCAGCCTCCTGAGTAGTTGGGATTACAGGCACATGCCACCACACCCAGCTAAGTTTTATATTTTTAGCTTAGAGATGGGGTTTCACCATGTTGGCCAGGATGGTCTCCATCTCCTGACACTGTGATCTGCCGGCCTTGGCTTCCCAAAGTGCTGGGATTACAGGCGTGAACCACTGTGCCTGGCTTGACTGAGAGATGGGACTGGTAAGAGGTGATTACGCCATGGGGGTTCTGCCCTCATGAATCGATTAAGGTCATTATCACAGAAAGGGTTGTTATAAAATTGAGTTGGGCCCTACTCTGTCTCTTAGGCTTCTGCCTTTGCTTGCCCGTCTGCCATGGGATGAGGCAGCAAGAAGGCCTCTGCTAGATGCAGGCTCCTTGACCTTGGACTTCACAGCTTACAAAACTATCTAAGAAATACATTTCTTTTCTTATAAATTACCCTGTCTATGGTATTCTGTTATAGCAACACAAATCAGACTAAGACAGAAGGGATTTTAATGGGGTGGTTGGAAACTGAATGTGGACTACCTGGAGTGGATATCACCCTGTTGGTTGTAGCAAAGCCACGTTAAAAGGTAAGCCTATCGCTACAGTGTAAGGGTAGGTAATATTTACATACTGTATCATAAGTATTAACATTATAAAGGGGATAAGTACACTGGAGCTTCACGTTAAGTGTTCCTGTCTTCTATAACCATTTGATCAGTGTGTCTATTCCTAATAAATCTCACCTGTTCTTTAAAAATACCCTAATAATTCTTTGGGTTTTGAATCTTTAATCTTCAATATAAGTGTGTATACATCTAAATTTTAAAAATACACATGCAAGCGTTCTGACTAGATCTCCAGGGATTGGCAGACCTATTAAATGACGTAACTCAGGTAAATTATCAGACATACAAACTTAATGGGCTGGATTGAGATACAGTGATCCTCAGAGTGCTACGTGGCCACCACTGCAGTCTCCCCTCTGACAGGAGAGCTCAGCCTTACCCTTTGGCTGAAGAAGTGAGGTCTCTTTGCCCTTCTTCTGTCTCTGCTGTCTCCTCATCTCCAAATATAGTCTATACCCCTCACACCACAAAGTGTTCTTAATTCAGCAAAACCATAGAGAGGGGCTTGTTACCACTGGAATTGGTTCTAACAGTTGAAATTCATTCCTCATTCAGGATCCTTCCACAGGTCCACCGTGCCTTATTTGTGTGATCTTGGCTCACTGCAACCTCCGCCTCCCAGGTTTGAGTGGTTCTCCCACCTCAACCTTCTTAGTATGCTGGGACTGCAGGAACGCACCACAGCCAGCTAATTTTTGTAATTTTTGTAGAGACAAGGTTTCACCATGTTGCCCAGGCTAGTCTCATACTCCTGGACTCAATCGATCCACCCACATCGATCTCCCAAAGTGCTGGGATTATGGGATCATAGACATGAGCCACCACACCCGGCAAACAGCCAAAAATTTAAAACCATATCGTTATTCATACATTTTTTTACTTGTTAGCAGGCAATATATTTAAATACTAAAAAGGGCTTAACTTTTTAAAAATAAATTTTTTATTGTATTTAAACATTTAATTTAGAGACAGGATCTTAATGTGTTGCCCAGGCTTGAGTATAGTGGCATAATCACTGTAACCTGAAGCTCCTGTGCTCAAGCGATCATCATGCCTCAGTCTCCCAAGTAGCAGGGATTACAGGCACAAGCCACCATGCCCAGCTTTGTTTAATGGTTTTTCATGATTAAACTGGGGTTATGGGTTTTGGGGAGGAAGACCACAAACATCAAGGGCATATACTGTCAACAGAGCACTCTTATTGTTGACCTTGATTACCTGGCTAAGGTGGTGATTGCCAGGTGTCTCACTGTTTTCTCCTCTTTGCATAATGTACTCACTGGAAGCAAGTCATTAAGTGTACCCCACACTGAAGTAGGGAGTTGCGTTCCACCTCCTTGAAGGTGGAGTATAATGTAAATTATTTGGTCTTCGTCGATTTGGGAGGTCGTCTCTTCCCCCAATTTGTTTTATATCACTATGGCCTTGTGAATGTTAATTTTACGTTTTGGGTTACAATCCCAATGGCACTTTGATTTTGGTGCTTTTATTTTTCCAGTTTTTGGCATAGGGAGCTTTTTCAGTTGGCTTTTGTGTCCCTTTGACGTACCTTAATTAATTATTTACATGTAAAAAAAGTTTTAGCATCTTACTTCCTGGCACTACAATGTGTTCCAAGTTCATCTAGTATATTTCTTGCCCCAGGGACTTAACTTTAAAAGAACCAAGGCTTTATTGAGATATAATTTACAAACATTTTACCCATTTAAATCCAGTGGGGTTTTTTTTTGTTTTTGTTTTTTTTGAGACGGAGTTTCACTCGTTACCCAGGCTGGAGTGCAATGGCTCGATCTCGGCTCATCACAACCTCTGCCTCCTGGGTTCAAGCAATTCTCCTGCCTCAGCCTCCCGAGTACCTGGGACTACAGGCATGCACCACCATGCTCAGCTAATTTTTGTATTTCTAGTAGAGACAGGGTTTCACCATGTTGACCAGGATGGTCTCGATCTCTTGACCTCGTGATCCACCCGCCTTGGCCTCCCAAAGTGCTGGGATGATAGGCGTGAGTCACCGCGCCTGGCCTAAATCCAGTGTTTTTTAATATATATACAGATATGTTTACTCGCCATTCAAAGTCAATTTTTAGAATAATTTAATCACCTCAACAAGAAACCCTTGACTAGATACAGTGGCTCACACCTGTAATTTCAGCACTTTCGTAGATAGAGGCAGGAGTATCGCTTGAGCCTAGGAGTTTGAGACCAGCTTTGATAAAATAGCGAAACCCGTTTCTACAAAAAATTTTAAAGTTAGCCAGGAATTGTGGCATGGCCCTGAAGTCCCAGCTACTCAGGAGGCTGAGGGAGGAGAATTGCTTGAGCCCAGGTCAAGGCTGCAGTAAGCTATGACCACGCCATTGCACTCTAGCCTGGGCAACAAAGCGAGACCCTGTCTTAAAAAAAAAAAAAGAAACCAACCCCGTACCCTTTAGCTATTTGCTCTCTCTCTCTCTCCCCCTTTCTCTTTCTTTCTGTGTAAATTTGCCTGTCTGGACATTTCATAGAAATGGTATCACATGTGTGGCTTTCACTTAGCATAATATTTCAGGGTTCATCTTTGCTGTAGCATTTATCAGTACTTCATGCTGTTTTTATGGCTGAATAATATTCCATTGTGTGAATATACCACCCTTCACTTATCTGTTTATCAGTTGATGGATCTTTGGTTTGTTTCCATCTTTTGATTATTATGAGTAATGCTGCTATGAACATGTGTATGAGTTTCTGTGTGGTCCTGTGTGGTCCTGGTTTTCATTTGCTGGGTCATGTGATAATTCTGTGTTTAACCAATTAAACATAAATTCAAGTATTGATCTTTTTATTACTGAGTTTTTATTTGAGACAGGGTCTCTGTCATCTAGGCTGCAGTGCAGTGGTGTTATCATGGCATGGCTCGTTGCAGCCTCAAACTCCTGGACTCAAGCAGTCCTCTTGCCTTAGCCTCTCAAGTAGCTGGGATCACAGGCATGCACCACGACATCTGGTTAATTACCCCCTCTTGCACTCTTGAACTGATGCTGTGCGTACTCTGTGTACAGTCTTTCTTGATTTTGATCTTTCTGGACTGGTTGCTTTTTCCTGAAGGTCTTCCTCACCAGTCAGATTGTTTTTCCCCCACTGTTTTGCCATTCTTTCCAGAAAAGCAAAAGATTCTGATTTTTTCAGGAGCACTTGATGTTATAAGCCATTTCCTTTTTAAAAACTTAAATCTACTACTTTGCTGAGACACCTCTGGTTTTCCCAAGTCTTTGACTCTTTGTTCTTAGTTCTTGGGCCCTCTGTGTTCCATACAGTCTCTGGATGATCTCATCCAAATTCCTAGGGGCTGATGACTCTCCTGTCCTAAAAATAAAACAAAGCCAAAACCTCTACTTCCCTTTGAAGCACTACCATCCTTCTTTCCTCCAGGGCCCTGCCCACTGTTTTACTTTCTCCCTCCCACTTCAGGCTAAAGCTCCCTTTGCTCTGCCAAACCTGTTCTCAGCAAGGATTATTTTGTTTTTTAAATCTACTTGATGATTATCCCATACTGTTGTGTCCTATTTTTTTTTCTCTTTTTATGTATCTGACTCCAACATGTAACATCAACGTAATGATAGATTTTATTAAAAATAGATTATTTATATAACTGTTCCTCATTTGTTGGGCATTTATATTGCTTCATTTTTTCAAATTTTTAAATTTTTATTTTATTTTAAAGAGACGGGTCTCACTGTGTTGCCCAGGCTGGTCTCGACCTCCTGGACTTAAGCAATCCTCCCACCTTGGCCTCCCAAAGTGCTGGGATTACAGGCATGAGCTACTACACCCCGCCCTCTTTCTGTTTTTAATTTATTTTTATTTTTAACTTTTTAGAGACAGCATCACTTTGTTGCCCAGGCTGGAGTGCAATGGCATGATCAAGGCTCACTGCAGCCTCGACCTCCTGGGCTCAGGTAATCCTACTACCTCACCCTCCCAAGTAACTGGGACCACAGGTGCATACCACATAATTTTTTTGTATTTTTTGTAGAGGCTGGATTTCTCCGTGTTGCCCAAGCTGATCTCGAACTTCTGGCCTCAGGGGATCCACATCCAGCCCTACAATTTTTTATCCCAGATGTATACTTTCAAATTCTGTTTTTTTGTTTGTTTAGACGAAGTCTTGCTCTGTTGCCCAGGCTGGAGTGCAGTGGCACGATCTCGGCTCGCTGCACCCTCTGCCTCCTGGGTCCAAGTGATTCTCCTGCCTCAGCCTCGCGAGTAGCTGGGACTGCAAGCATGCACCACCACAACTGGGTGATTTTTGTATTTTTAGTGGAGACAGGGGTTTCACTGTGTTGGCCAGGCTGATTTCGAACTCTTGACCTCAGGTGATCTGCCTACCTTGGCCTCCCAAAGTACTGAGATTGCAGGTTCAAGCTACCGCACCCAGCCTGTATACTTTTAAATTCTTTAGTAGGGCTTCTGTCTTGAGTGCTTATTAGCTTTTCTTCTCTGGTGAAGCGGGTTGGCCAGGATAAAAAGTATCATCAAGATGCTGTTTCTCCCCTCTTCCTTACCCCAACTCCCATAGCTGATCTGTCTCCCTACTCCAGATTCATGCCCTGTTTTCGTTACTGTCAGCTCTCCAGAAGGGAGGGATCTCTCTTTTAAGTGTTAGCTCCTGAAATAAATAATGATCTGAGAAAAGAAGGGTTTTTTTTTTTTTGAAGAGACCATGTTTTCCTTTTTTTAAAAAATTGATACAGAGTTTCGGTCTTGTTGCCCAGGCTGGAGTGCAATGGTGTGATGTCAATTCACTGCAGCCTCCACCTCCTGGATTCAATCAGTTCTCCTGCCTCAGCCTCCCGAGTAGCTGGGATTACAGTGCCCGCCACCATGCCCAGCTACTTTTTTTTTTTTTTTAGTAGAGACAAGGTTTCACCATGTTGGCCAGGCTGGTCTTGAACTCCTGACCTCAAGTGATCCACTTGCCTTAGCCTCCCAAAGTGCTGGGACTGCAGGCACAAGCCACTGCACTCGGCTTCCTTTGTTTTTTTGAGACATAATTTACCTACTAGAAAAAAGAAAAACTCAACCTTTAAAAAGTATGTAATTTAGTTGTTTTCAGTATATATTCACAAAGTTTTGGAACCCCCAACACTGTCTAATCCCAGAACATTTTCATTACACCAAAAAGCAACCCCGTACCCGTTAGCAGTCACTCTTCATTTTTTCCCTCCCCCTGCACGTAGCAGCCTCTATCTCCTTTAACAGTGTGGAACCAGCCCTGCTTGACTCTTGAGTGTGCAAGTGTCCTTTTGCACTCGTTTGCTTACATTTCTACATGCATTTTAGTATTTTGTATCAGGATTTATTTATTTGTTTATGTATTGATGTTTGGCATTGGTTTCATAAAATCAATTTGGAGAGTAATCATTGTTGATTTTTAATTTTCTTGGTTGGGCCCGGGTTTGTGTCTTCTCATTCTCTCTCTCTCTTTCTTTTGAGACTGAGTTTCACTCTTGTTGCCCGGGCTGGAATTCAATGGCTGCTGGGTTCAAGCAATTCTCCTGTCTCGGCCTACCGAGTAGCTGGCACTACAGGCATGCACCACCATGCCCAGCTAATTTTTGTATTTTTGGTAGAGATGGGGTTTCACTATGTTGACCAGGACGGTCTCGATTTCTTGACTTCGTGATCCACCTGCCGCGGCCTCCCAAAGTGCTGGGATTATAGGCGTGACCCACTGCACCCGGCCTTCTTCATTCTCTTTGTGCATTCTAGATCTTTCTTTTTTTCTTCTTCCTGCTATTTATTTGTTTAATTAGTTTTAGAGACAGGGTCTCATTCTGTTGCCCAGGCTGCAGTGCAGTGATCATAGCTCACTACAGCCTCTAACTCCTGGACTCCTTCCTCCCTCAGTTCAACCTCCTGAGTACTGGGACTACAGGCAGGAACCATCACACTCAGCTAATCTTAAAAATTTTTTGTAGAGATGGAGACTTGCTATGTTGCCCAGGCTGGTCTCAAACTCCTAGGGGCAAGCCATCTTCCTGCCTCAGCCTCCCAAAATGCTGGGATTACAGGTGGGAGCCACCATATGTGGCTTCTTGTGGACTTTTGATTCTGCGAAGCCTTCTTTTCTCTTGAGCCTTGTTGGTTTGTACTTAACACTCCCAGCTCCTTCCTGGGTTGCCCTTTATAATTTGCTTGCTGTGTTCCTTGCAGTTGAGTCTTATCTTTGTTCTTTGTTTATCATGTGTTTATTTTCTTGGGTTTTGAAGGAGGCATTCTGTACCATTTGTCAGCTTAGCTCTTCCCAGAGTTCTGTTGTGTAGGACTGTCTGGGCACATTCTTGTATAATGGAAAGAACATAGAATTTAGAAGAAAGAATAAGGGTTAATCCTAGTTCTGTCTTTGAATGACTAAGTCACTTAGACTCCGGTAGCACTTTTAGCTATTTTATTTTATTATTTTTGAGATGGAATCTTGCTCTTGTGATATAGGCTGGAGTGCAGTGGCACAATCTCTGCTCACTGCAACCTCTACCTCCTGGGTTCAAGCAATTCTTCTGCCTCAGCCCCCAGAGTAACTAGGATTACAGGTGCCCACCACCACGCCTGGCTAATTTTTGTATTTTTAGGACAGAGACAGAATTTCACCATGTTGACCAGGCTGGTCTCAAACTCATGACCTCAGATGATCCACCCACCTTGGCCTCCCAAAGTGCTAGGATTATAGGCATGAGCCACCATGCCTAGCCTCATAATTTTTATATCTAATGTAAGTATAAGGAAAACTGGCCAGGCCTGGTGGCTTATGCCCGTAATCCCAGCACTTTGGGAGGCCTAGGAGGGTGGATCATCTGAGGTCAGGGGTTCAAGACCAGCCTGGCCAACATGACAAAACCTCATCTCTACTAAAAAATACAAAAATTAGCCAGGCATGGTGGTGAGTACCTGTAATCCCAGCCATTCGGGAGGCTCAGGTGGGAGAGTCACTTAAACCTGGAGGCAGAGGTTGCAGTGAGCCAAGATTGCACCACTGCACTCCAGCCTGGGTGACAGGGTGAGACTTGTCTCCAAAAAAAAAAAAAAAAAATACAAATATAAGGAAAATGAATGCAGAGTTTACAATTATCAACAAAAATGATGATAATGATTATTAAATTTAATTATTTAGGGGCCGGGCACAGTGGCTCACGCCTGTAATCCCAGCACTTTGAGAGGCTGAGATGGTACATCACTTGAGGCCAGGAGTTTGAGGCCAGCCTGCCCAACATGGTGCAACCCCATCTCTACTAAAAATACGAAAAAATTACAGGCTATCTGTAATCCCAGCCACTTTGGAGGCTGAGAGAGGAGAATCGCTTGAACCTGGGAGGCGAAGGTTGCAGTGGACTGAGGTTGTACCACTGCACTTGAGCCTGGGTGACAGAGCAAGACTCCTTCTCAAAAAAAAAAAAAAAGTAATTATTTGAAATTATATTAAAATAATGAAGAAATGAGATTGGAGATTAAAGTGATAAAAATTTGGATGACAGTGACCCACTGTTTGTATTTGTATTGAATTTATGATACAAGTTCACATACCTATTCATCCAAGTAACCTTATATGTGAGATAAGTATTCTTTACATTTTACAGGGGAAGATACTGAGGCTTAGTGAGGTTAAGATAATTGCCCCAAGTTACGGACACAGAGCTGTGAGTACAAGCCCTTGAATTCGGGTTTCACGACTTCCAAGACCAAAGCTTTGTATCTTGACCTAAAATAAAGGTTGAATAGGCTGGGTGTGGAGGCTCACGTCTGTAATCCCAACACTTTGGGAGGCTGAGGCAGGCGGATCACGAGGTCAGGAGTTTGAGACCAGCCTGACCAACATGGTAAAACCCAGTCTCTACTAAAAATATAAAAATTAGTTGGGCGTGCTGGCACATGCCTGTAATCCCAGCTACTCAGGAGGCCGAGGCAGGAGAATTGCTTGAACTCCGGAGGCAGAGGTTGCAGTGAGCTGAGATCGTGCCACTGAATTCCAGCCTCGGTGACAAAGCAAGACTCTGTCTCAAAGAAAAAAAAGTTGAATAGTTTTAAGGTTATTTCTGCCAATATACTCTATCACTTCAGTAGGTTTTCTGGAGTGAGTGAAGGCAGCACGAGTTTGAGCATTCATCCTGGAGATCATCTGTTACTCTGAATGTGTCGTGGGTTGGTGTTGTGGGCATGACTGCTATCTGGAGGCAGGTTGAAAAGCTGCCACATTGCCACTGTCATCCTACGGAATACTAGTCAAGCAGAATTATGAGTTCTTGTGAAATTACTCAAGTTTTTTATTTTTCAAGTTACAGTGGAAATCTTATTTCTGAAATAAGTTTCTTTTCTTTTTCTTTCCATATTGTCTCCTCACTTGCACTCTTGAGCAGTAAATACATCTGTTTCAAACACAAGCAAAAACCTAGACAGAACAGTAACTGCCAGAGTCAGTGGCAGCGTTGCAGCTTTTCAGCCTGCCTCAAGATAACAGCCACGCCCACAACAGTAACCCACTGCATGTTCAGAGTAACAGTTGATCTCCAGGACGACTGCTGAAACTCCTGCTGCCTTCACTCACTCCAGAAAACCTGAAGACCTGAGGAATGGAAGACTAGATTGAAAAATTGGAAAGTCACTGGTAACCAAGACAGTGCCTCTCATTCTCTGTGGAGCAGCAGGCCTTGTTTCTGCAGTTCAGGTCTGTCTATTACTTGGGTTTTCTCTCTCTGCAGAATGAAATCTGGGTGCATGTGGCCCATTCCAGTGTTCCTGGTTGTGCAAACAGATAGTTTTCTGCCAACCATCCTTGCCCCTTGGAGTTTCTGTGTTCCAGCTCCAGGCTCGCTGAGAAGAGGAGCTTAGTTGGCCCAGTTCCGCATTAGAATGGACTCTTGACTGGGCTGGGTAGTACCTTATCAGTTGTGGCCAGGAGCAATACTCTCAACAGCACAGACAAAATGGGATAGATCGCTATTGGGTAAAGGTGACATGGGCTGGAATAAGCACCCTGAAAGGTGTCTGTCACAGAAAGGCAGCTGGGAGAACTTTGTCACGTTCCAGGCTCCACTCTTACAGTTTTGTTCAGTCAATAGGTATACAATAGAAACTAGGTGTCCATGTGTTTAAAAAGCTCCCTGGATGAGTCTGATGCCTCCTCAGATTTAGAAATCTACTTTACTCTACATGTAAATAATATATATTTGAGTTTACGTGAGGAAATAATGGAAGGATAAACAAGAAACTAATAAAAATGGTTGTAGTGGCCCGGCATGGTGGCCCGGCATGGTGGCTCATGCCTGTAATCCAAGCACTTTGGAGGCCAAGGCGGGTGGATCACCTGAAGTCAGGAGTTCAAGACCAGCCTGACCAACATCGTGAAACCTGTCTTTATTTAAAAAAAATAAAAAAAATGGTTATGGGTGAAGATTGATGAGGCTGGCAAAGATGAGGGAGCAAAATCTCTCCCTCACACACACCCCTTTTAGCCAAGTCAAAAATTTTAAATAAACACTTCAGCTTAAAAATTAGAAATCAAAATCAAAACAATGCTATTGAAGTTGAAGATACTGAGGACCAGAAGGTGTCGCTGTATCTGGGGATCTGGGGCCAGGGTTTTCATCTGTGAAGTAATTCGAGTTTTTGGTGTCAGTCACTTAAATGTAATTTATTTTTCCTCATCAGCATAATTCCGTAGAAATTAATACTGGTACATAGGAGAAGGGAATAAACCCCAAAGGGAATTGGAAGAATTTGGGTTCTGTTGCTTTGTTTTTGCTCTGTAGAGAAGGTGCTTCCACAGTAGACCTAAAAACATGAGATAGGAGCCCAGGACAAAGTGAGCTAAGAAGAAAAGGGTTGAGGCAGTGCCTTTCCATCTTAGTTGAACTTGAGAACCACCTGGGTTCCTTTAAAAAATAAAATTCCAATTCATATACAAGCACACATATACACACAGTCTAGGACAGTTATTCTTAGGGGTTTTGTTGTTGTTGTTTTGAGACAGGGTCTTCTTCAAACTCCTGGGCTAAAGCAGTCCTCTTGCCTTAGCCTTCGAAGTAGCTGGGATTACAGGTGTGAGCCACTGCATTTGCCTCGTTTGATTTTTTTTTTTTTTTTTTGGTGGAGGGGTGGACAGAGTTTCGCTCTTGTTGCCCAGGCTGCTCAACACATCATATCTGAGAATTTGTGATGTTGCTGTATCTTAGATGTTAATCACTTGGTTAAGGTGGTATCTGCCTGTTTATCCTTTATGCCTATTATCATAGCTATCTTGGGGGATATATACTCTCTGAGACTGTGATCAAAGTTTTACTCACTAATTTCAGCATCCGTCTATGGGTCTTGTCTGAAACTATTATTATTGTGGTTTTTGCCTAATGCTGATTTTTTTTTCCCCCTGATTTCCTTCATTCCTTTTTTTCTTTTTTTTTTTTTTTTTTTTGAGATGAAGGCTTACTCTGTCACCCAGGCTGGAGTGCAGTGGCATGATCTTGCTGAGATTACAGGCGTCCAGCACCATGCGTGACTAATTTTTGTTTTTAGTGAGGGGCAGTTTCACCATGTTGGCCAGACTGGTCTCAAACTCCTGATCTCAAATGATCCACCCACCTCAGACTCCTAAAGTGCTGGGATTACAGCTCAGCAGTCAATATGCTTTTAAGTGCGCTCATTGCTACTGGGTGTCACTGCTTCTAAGTCTTCTCAGCAGACAGAACTAGGAAAATAGGCTTATGTATACTCACCTACATATTACACATGTATCTATGTTTATTTCTGTGTCTGTGTATATGACAAATTATGAGTTCATACTGATATCACATTGTAATTCAACACTGTGTGATTAATTTTAGACTTCTTCCTTATTTGTAATTCTTTTACCAACCTGACTGTCATTATCCTTTGATTTTTTTTTTTTTTTAACTTTTTTTTTCGGTGCTACTGTCTACATGAAGTAGTGTCAGAAATTGCTAACCCATTTTGTGAGAAACAAATTTACTAACTAGGTAACAGGATTTGTATTACAGTTTTTTTATGGCTTTAGCTTTACAATATCCAGTCAAAATAGGTTTTCAAAGTTTCTTCCTTGTGCCCTTCAGTGTGGTTATGTTATTTGTTTGTAATACAGTTAGAGTCACTTGTTACTGTTTGTATTCTGAGTGCTTTAATTTTTTTACACTACATTACTCTGGTTTTGAGTCATCTATACACAAAGATATACTCAGAGAAATATCACTTCTTCCTTATCCCTACCATCCATTCCCATTTCCCCTATAACTTTCCCATCTGTCCCCTGTAGGTAGCTGATCTCTTTGGTTTCTGGATTATCCTTCCTATATTTCTTTTATACAAATAAGCAGGTAGGTGTATGTTTTCTTATTGCCCATTTCTTTTTCTTTCTTTTTTTTTTTTTTTTTTTTTTTGAGATGGAATCTCACTCTGTTGCTTAGGCTGCAGTGCAGTGGCATGATCTCATCTGACTGTAACCTCCACCTCCCGGGTTCAAGCGATTCTCCTGCCTCAGCCTCCCGAGTAGCTGGTACTACAGGCATGTGCCTCCACATCTGGCGAATGTTTTATATTTTTAGTAGAGATGGGGTTTCACTGTGTTAGCCAGGATGGTGTCCATCTCCTCACCTCGTGATCCATCCACCTTGGCCTCTCAAAGTGCTGGGATTACAGGCATGAGCCACCACGCCCAGCCATTATTGCCTGTTTCTTATATGAAGGATAGCGTAGTCTAAATCTCTTTTGTACTTTGCTTTTTTTCACTTAACAATATATCTTGGAATTCATTCAGTGTCAGTTCTTAGATATCTTAGAATGATCTTCATTCCTTTTTACTGCTGCGTAGTACTCCATGTGGGTATACTATAGTGTATTCAGTTTCCTCCAATGTGTGAGCATTTGGATTGTTTCCAGTGTTTTGCATTTACGAATAGTGCTACAGTGGATAACCTTGTACATGTTTTTTTCATATCATTGGAGGTGTACCTTCAGAGTAGATTCTTAGAAGTAGGATGTACATATATATAATTTTGTTAATTATTGCCGAATTAACCTCCAGAAGAGTTATACAGTTTGCATTCCCATCAGCAATATGTGAAAACTACCTGCATATATTTTAAAACACATACAGATGAATGATTAGCAGTTTTGTTTAGGGTCTTCCTTTCCTTCTGCAATTCCTCTTCTATCATGATAGGTTGCAAAAGAAACTTAACTGCAGAAACTTTTTCATGAAAAGAAGTAAAATCGGTTTTCCAGAGCTGACTGAAGATTTTCTTACTGGCATTTTAAAATCATAATTATGTATTACATTTTTCCACTTTACCTAGTTTAGCATCTGTTATATAACATCTCACCACCTGCTTAGTTGTGCAGGCAGTTCTTTTCAGTTTAGATAATAATACTGTATACTGCAAGTTTAAACATTTCTCTCATCTTAGTCATTTTCCACGTTTCTGAGACAGGTGTTTAATATTTCTGAAAGTGAGGCAGTTCAGGAAAGATTTGCATTTCTTCACTCTTTTATCTTTCAGTGATGGAGGTGATCGTCTGAGCCTCTTTTCCTTTGACTTGACTTGTTGGGGTACGGCTTACAAAACCATGCCAGGGTCACCCTGACAAAGTAGATCATCCTCTTTTCAGACCATGGCTCCTTGTCCTCCTGCCCTCTCTCCCTGATGTCTCCTGGCTTGAGAACCTCACCTTTATGTTTTCCTGGTATACTGGTCCTCTGGCCTTGCTCTGGATTCTGTCTGCTGACCTTCTCACTCTGACCAGATTCTCAGTTCTCTTGATCTCTCCACTCCCACTCTATAGAAACTCTACTGTTTATTTTGTCTGATCTTGCTCAGGCTGCTGATAGATGCTGGAGAAAATCACTTAATTGTTGTGATTGGCACCACTAAACATCTCTGGATTCTAATTTCTGCTGAGTCTTCAATGTATTCTTTTAACTTGTCCCCATTTGGATTCCTTTCTCACCTTCCCTGTGTCTGGTTTGCTTTTATATCTTCTGCCTTCCAGCCCGCTCTCCCATACTCCCACACCTCATTTACAGCACACACTTGCCTTATTTCAGGGAGACAGGTTTTGACTTATCCTGAGAAAATAGATCTAAATAGCCAGAACCTTCCAAATGGATAGGCTACTTTGGGAAGCAGTACATTTTCTTTATCATGATCATTATGATTCTTTTTCTTGTCCTTACTGCCTGCCTTCTTCAGCTGCATTTCAGTTGACCTGTCTGAATCTGGCTCAGTGATGAACCTGACCTTGGTTGATCAGCACAAGAGGCTGTGGCCAAGGACTGTTGGCCTGTGTAAAAGGTGTCGTGGTTCAGAATATGGTTTTGGGGGTCAGCACATCTGGATTTGAATCTCAGTTCTGTTAACTACTAGATATGTAATCAGGGACAAGTTAATTGACCCTCCCCTCTGCCTCAGTTTCTTCATCTATAAAGTAGAGAGTTATGTTTCATAAGATTGTAGTGAAGATAATATATAAGGGTTTTTCTTAAGTTCTTAGCACTGTGCTAATGACTATGATCATTATGATTAAATGTGGTCCTTCCTCATTTTCTCACTCTACTTTAGGTCACTTAATGCTCTTGGTTTGTGTTGATAATACTCTAGCTGTTGTCATAACTCACTGCAAGGCAGCCTCACCCAGACCATTGTAAAGTTCTTTTCCAGTGAAAGTAGGAGGAAATAACTGAGGAGAAAGGAAATGACCAAAAAGTAGGTACCCCATCTGTTTCATCAGGGCCTCCCTTTCTTTCTCATGGCAAGTTCAGAACACTTCTAAGTAGTAACTACTTTGCATCAGAGAGTATCTGCTACAAAGAGTACCAGGTCTGTCTTTGTGCTACCCTAGTATGCTTTAAGTAAAACAAAGATGTTTGGTTTTGGATTTTTAAGATGATGGAAAGTCACAATACTAAATCCTGATAATGTATCTTAGATCAAGTAAAATAGACTTATTTTTTTCCTATTCACGAGAGAAATGTTTTTCACACCTGTTTAATAATTTGTGTACTACAGTTCACCAAAAATTTGTGGAAACTTTTCTGAATATAAGTAGCTCAACCAGTTTTTCTCAGCTAGTGAGGGATAGGGCCAAAATTGAAACCTTTTCAGGGTCTTTAGCCTGTTTCATTACTGAGGAGATTGACAGATGCACATGTAACCAACAAAACTTGTTCAAGCTCTGGGCTCTCCAAAGCATCTTTTCTAGAGAAGTTGCATACTTGTTAATGACTTCAGATTTTAAGCTATGGGTACCTATATTACATTAGAACATTGGCTCTTAATATAAAATTATGAATAAATGCAAAGCATTTACTGTTACTGATTTTATTGCTAAAATAACCTTAGACTAGCTTTTAATTGTTCACTTAATGGTTTGCAGCATCTGAAAAAAAAAAAAAAAAAAACCTTTGTACTGTCTTTCTTGGTTAGTCAGTTATCAGAGAACTAAGCTAAAGTAAGGAATACATTTTCTTTTAAAGCAGTCATTAGTATTATCCACCTGTTTATTTTTGGAACATTAATTTGGCTCAGTCGAACTTACTTAGCATTCTGAAGACAAGTTAATTTTTATCTTTGAAACAGAGTACTGTAGTTTCATGTTCAGATGATTAAAGTTCACCAAAATGGGTAGCTTAGAGAACAGCTTAATAGCTTTCCCTAAAAATAACCCATTCACAGTTGATAGGTAGCATTTGAGTTGCTACAGTATATGGTGCTTGTGCATGATAATGTTTGTCTAAATAAGGTAGACATGTTATCCACAAATATTGAGCCTCTGCTGTGAGACATGACTATAATGACAGAGAATGGAGAGGTTGGGAAGAAAACCTGAAAGTATCAGAAATTTTGCGTCAGAGCCTTTGAAATGATTGTGGAAGGCTGGGCATTTATTCTGATGATACTGTTACTACTAAAAACCTGTTTAGAACATTTCCCTTGGAATTTCCTTGAATACGAGCTTATGAACCATGAAAGAGAATCAACCACTTAATTTTGTAGCACAGCTAAATTTTTTTTAAAAATCACCTTTTGAGGTATAATTTGTATGCAATAAAATGTATCTTTTTTAGGTGCGCTGTTCAGTGAAATCTTGACAAATGTATATAGTTGTGTAACTGCCACCACAATAAAGATACAGAACATTTACATCACTTAAGAAAGCTTTCTTGTGCACCTTTGCAGTCATTTGTGCCTCAGGCAACCACGACTTGCTTTTTTTTTTTTTTTGGAAGCAGAGTCTTGCTCTGTCACCCAGGCTGGAGTGCAGTGGCGCAGTCTTGGCTCACTGCAACCTCTGCCTTCCAGGTTCAAGTGATTCTCCTGCCTCAGCCTCCTAAGTAGCTAGAATTACAGGTGCACACCACCACGCCTCGCTAATTTTTGTAGTAGAGATGGGGTTTTACCATGTTGGCCAAGCTGGGCTTGAACTCCTGACCTCATGATCTGCCCACCTTGACCTCCCAAAGTGCTAGGATTACAGGCGCAAGCCACCTCACCCAGCCACGGCTTTCTATTACCATAGATTAGCTTCAGCTTTTCTAGAGTCTCATATAGATGGGATTTAAAAGTTTGTTCTCTTTGTGTCTGGCTTCTTTCATTTAGCATAGTGTTTTTCAGATTTGTCCTTGTTGCATCCATCATTAGCAATTCCTTTTATTGCTGAGTACTGCCCAGTTGTATGGATGTACCACAGTTTGTTTAGTCTTTCCTTGTTAATTAACTTTTGGGTTGTACCCAGTTTGGAGCTGTTAGGAATAAAGTGTCTACAGATATCTATATATTAGAGTTTACACTTTGTTGCATCCTTACCAACACTTGGTATTGGTCAGTCTGTTTTAGCCATTCTAATGGGTATTTGGTTTTAATTTATATTTCCTTTATGACTCAGCAGTCACATTTTCTTATTTGTTGTCACAAAGGAAGTATTTATTCTTTTGTCTATTTGCAATATTGGGTTGTTTGTAGTCTTGTTTTGAAGTTTTAAAGAGTTCTTTATGTATTCTAAGTACAAGTCCTACATGTTGCAAAATTTTTTTCCCATCTGCACAATTCATTTTTGACCCTAACGGTCTTATCTAGTCTGATCTGCTCACCATCTCGTTCTTGGATCCCACTCAACAGCCTTTCCCTTTCAGTCTTGGCTGTCTCCTTCTGTTTCCACTATCACTACTCTTACGCATTCCAAGGACTTTATTTACCATTCCCTTCAGAGATGTGGTGGAGTTTTTTTTGTTTGTTTTTTTAATTGTTTTACCGACTTGAGAGTGCTACTGGTTTGGTAGTACCCTTGGTTTTAGGTTGCTAGATGTCCTGCAGTGGATGGTATGATTTCACACTGAACACTGAACTGACCTGCTTAACATGCCAATTATGTGCTTGTTGCTTAGTCCACGCCACTGTCAGTCACCTCTTGCTGGTATTATTGCAGTGCGTGGAAGGGTTTCCTTTTTTTTTTTTTTTTTAACTTCCTCTCTTTTTTATTTTTGTTATTTTTTTAAAAATAGAGACAGGATCTCACTGTGTTGCCCAAGCTGTTCTCAAACTTCTGGGTTCAAGCAGTCCACCTGCCTTTGTCTCTCAAAATGCTGAGATTACAGGTATGAGCCACTGTCCCCAGCCACTTTTTCCTTTTTACATCTCAGTTTTTCCCTTATCTGGAGAGATCTTTTACAAAATACAAGTTGGATACTTTGATTCCCCAGCTTAAAGTGGAAGTGCACTTAAAAGATAAATCTTAAATCCTTAGCATACCTGCCTGGTCACTGCCTGTTTATTCTGCCTCATCGTGAGCCATGCTCTCTGCTTAGTATACTGTAGCCACAGTGGCCTTCTTAGGGGTCCATAAGTACTCTGCCTACCCTCTCCCTGCTTGTACAACACTTGCCTTCTTTGCCACCTGGCAACCTGGCTAATTCCAGCTCAACCTTCAGTTCTCTGTTTAAATGCTTCCCTAACTTCCTTAGGGAAGAGCCATCCCTAAACTTCTAATTTATTCATTTATTTTTTTTGAAAGAGAGTCTTGCCGTGTTGCCAAGGCTGGAGTGCACTGGCACTATCTCTGCTCACTGCAACCGCAGTCTCTGCCTCCCGGGTTCAAACGATTCTGCCTCAGCCTCCTGTGTAGCTGGGATCACAGGCACCCACCATCATGCCCAGCTAATTTTTTTATTTTTAGTAGAGATGGGGTTTCACCATGTTGGCCAGGCTGGTCTCAAACTCCTGGCCTCAGGTGATCCACCCACCTCAGCCTCCCAAAGTGTTGTGATTACAGGCGTGAGCCACCTGGCCCACCCTGTCTTTTTATCTCCTCTCACATAAAATGTATGAAGGCAGAGAGCTTTCTATTTTTACTGTTTAATCTACAGTGCCTAACATAATGTAGGTGATTATTTATTTGATGATGCGCGTCCTTTAAGATCCCAAAAGACATTTTTTCTCTTGAATACAAACTCCTGTACTAGTTTCCTGTCTCTGCCATTTCCACTAATCTGTAAAGTGCCCTTGTAACAAGAATTCTCTTTTTTTTTTTAATGCCGTGAATCCTTCAGGTGGTTTGTGAAACTTGTGGCGCCTTTTGAGATTAATGTTTTAAATGAATAAAACAAAATGTGAGATTACAAAGGAAATGAGTTATACTGAAATATCACCTTTGAAATATTAAGAAGTCTTTATATGTGCTTCGTTATTAATGCCTTAAATAGCAAGATCAGGCAGCAGGTCTAACAACCACTGTAATTTCAAAGTGTTGATGGGTCTAGTTATTTCAAGAATTGTAAGTGGTCTCCTTGTATCTAGTTTTAGCCTCTTTAGCGCACCCCCCCCCCCTTTCTCGAGACAGAGTCTCCCTCTATCACTGTGGCTAGAGTGCAGTGGCACTATCTAAGCTCACTGCAGCCTCTGCTTCCTGGGTTCAAGCTATTCTCTTGCCTCAGCCTCCTGAGTAGCTGGGACTACAGACACCTGCCACTATGCCTGGCTAATTGTATTCTTAGTAGACAGGGTTTCATCATGTTGATCAGGCTGGTATCGAACGCCAGACGTCAGGTGATCCACCCACCTTGGACTTCCAAAGTGCTAGAAGTGAGCCACCACACCCAGACTTCAGTCATTTCTATACCTGTGTTTTTTTGACTGTGCTACTCTTTCTTTCTCTCTCTCATTTCTCTCCTCTTTCTCTCTGGCCTTCCTCCCCCCTCCCTCCCTCCCTTCTTTCCTCCCTCTCTTCTTTCTTTCCCTCTCCTCCTTCCTTCCCTCCCTCCCTCCCTCTTTTCCTTTCTTCCTTCTCCCCTTTCCTTCCCTCCTCAACAGAGTCTCACTCTGTCACATTTGCAATGACGTGATCTTGGTTCACTGCAAACTTCAACCTCCTGGGTTCAAGTGATTGTCCTGCCTCAGCCTCCTGAGTAGCTGGGATTATAGACACCCACCACCATGCCTGACTGATTTGGTATGTAGAGACAGGGTTTCTCCATGTTGGCCAGGCTGGTCTTGAACTCCAGACCTCAAAGTGATCTGCCCGCCTCAGCCTCCCAACGTGATGGGATATAGGTGTGAGC